>JAJJLE010017669.1:0-10828 GCA_023897235.1 Entodinium longinucleatum | reverse complement strand
CCCAATCCCCAATCCCCAATCCCCAAACCCCAATCCCCAATCCCCATGTGATATGCTTATTAAATATAATTAAATTAATAGATAATATTAAAATTAGTTTTTCAAACAACTATAATAATTTTATTATTAATTTTAAAAAAAATGGATGGTAATGAACAAAAAATCGAAAATGAGCGAGAATATCATTACACATATTTTAATGAATTTCATGATATCTCAAAAGAAATAAAAATATCAATTTCATCGGAGTATGAAGGAGCAAATACACTTGAAAAATTTGATGGCAAAAATCCTTATGAATCCGCATATAATAATAATACTTCTCTAAAAATATATAGATTTAAAATATTTACTGATTTATTCCAAGAAAATAAAAAAGGAAAAACGATAAAAATAAATTTAGAACAAAACGAAAAACAAAGTGAGTTTATATTTAATTTAGAAAATATTGATATAACAAAAGATTATTTCGAATATGATTTTGGTAAAAATATTAGTGAAATAGATTTTATTAAAACAACATATGAACAACAATTAGAAATTTATGATAATTTCATTGTGAATACATTAAAAAAAAAATCAGATTCAAAAGAAAATGAAGAATTCATATATTCTTCACAACGTTTAATATCAGATAAAAATTCTAAATATACACTATATTTTTATATGCTTATTTTCAAAAAATGTTTAAAGACAAAAATGCTTCAAAAACATATACTTTTGTTTGACCCTGAAAAAATCAGTGATTTAGGAAATTTTCCCGAAAAGGATCAAAATAGTATTAGAACTTTGTTAAATATTTGGGTTAAAAAACCTGAAGAAATTGGAATTGATGATGAAAAATTAAAGGATAAAATATATGAAGAATTTTTTTTTATTATTTTATATTTTAGTGCTTTTTATAATAAAGAAGAATCGATAAAAATGTTGGATAAAGAAAATATTTTTAATTATTTATATAATAAATTATTCATTTACCAAAAATATATGCCAGGTATAATCCTGACAGAAAATCTTGTCAATAAATTAATTCAAAAAGCAACAAATTTCGAAAATATTTTATCAGTATTGAATTATTTAGGAAAAAAATTTAAAAGTGTTATTGATGTAATAATGACTAATTTTGATAAAATTTTATCATTAATTACTGAATGTAGAAACAAATAAAGAAAATAAAGGAAAAAATTTTGTTATTGAAATTGATAAATATTGCACACCTAATTCCCAAGATAATTTGGAATTAATTTTTCCTTTTATAAATCAATTATCAAATTTTGAAAAGCTTAATGGAGATCCAAAAATATTGAAATTTTCTTTTGAATTTTTTATTCCTTATGTTTATTTTAATAAAAATAATAATATTACAGATTTAATTTTTTTGAAAGAAATTATTTCTCAAATAAAAAAATTTGACGAAAAATTTGAATTTAAACAGGATATGGAAAAGTCTATTCATGAAACTGGTTTAAAACTTATCGAAGATAAAAAATTGAATAATCAGGATATTCTTTTATTTATTAAAAAAGATGAATATTATAATAATAAAAAATATGAAAAAAATAACGCTTTAAGAACATTAAAAGTATTAGATGGATTAGATATAAAGACATTAGAATTTGCCGAATGGCAAAAATACAATTTTATGGAAATATTTAAAAATCAATTACAAAATTTTTCCATTAAAATATCATCTTTTATTAAACATATGAAAGATTTTGGGTTATTATATAAGCTTTTTAATATTAATGAAATTCAAAAAATTCCTCATGAATATGTCAACGCTTTAAAAAATCGATATAAACAATTATTTGATACATATACTCAAAAAAGTTGCCCTAAATTTATTGAAGATACTGCAGAATTATTATATTTACAAGATAAAAACAAAGAAAAGTTAACAGATATTATATTTGATTTAAGTCGACATTTAGGAATAGAAACACTTATTGATATATTTATAAAATTAAGCGAATATGAAGGTATTTCAAAGGATTTAAAAAGAAATTTGAACAAAATTTTCTCTGGATATAATTATAGAAAAAATCCAAAAATTTTAATTTTTCTTATAAAAAATAATATTAATATTAGGAAAGAATTTGCACAAAATTCGGATAAATATATTTTATCCGAAGAAGAAATTTTTATCTTTAATGAAAATCCTAAATTTACTTTATTAAAGGGATTAATAGATAATAATTTATTAAATAAAGAAAAAGTTGGAGAAAAATATGAATTAAAAACAGTGGAATTATTATCTGAAATGCAAAAAAAATTAAATAATGAGGAAATTAAATATAATACTTTGATTCCCTTTTTAAATTGAAATCCAGAAAACGAAGGAAAATTTATGGATATTTTATATTACATTTTTTTAAAAGATGATTTAAGGTCAAAAGTCGTTTATAGTCATATAATAGACAAAAAAAAGGATGTTCAAAAAGCTATAGAAAACTTTGAAAAATTATATCAATATTTTACTACGTTTTTCCCAAGATCAAAGGCTAATAATATAAAAACTATATATGAGATTTTAGAAAAATTGATAAATATTAGTTTAAATAAATTTGAATCTAAATGCAAATCCGATTTTATTATTTATGAAAAATACTTTAAAGATGCAGAAAATATGGATAGATATTTAAATAGTCTTTTTTTTATACAAATATGTAAGGAAATGAAGAAAAAAAATAAAAATTTAGAGGAAGATGATTTACATATTTTTAAAAACATAAAAAATGATTTTAATGAATTAAAAAAATTATTTGAAAAAAAAGGAGGATTATCTAAAATAAATCCACAAATATTAGATATATGCATCCAAGTTATAAAAGAGCATCCCAATAATTTAAAAAAAGAAATGGAAATTTTAATTAATATATTTAAAATCGAAGAATTCCAAGAAATAGAAAAAATTAGTGAAGAATTAATTTTACTTTCTAAAAAAGATATAATGCTTGAAATAAGTACCGCCATCGATATTTTCATAACATCAACTAATTGCAAATTAACTCAATTTACATCTGATATAAAAAATGTTGCAAGATCTTTAAGAAATAAAGGAGATTTTATTACCATAAGAGAAAATAAAAATAAATTAAAAGAATATGGAATAGATATTATTAATCATATTAATTCTAAATATATTATTATTTTACTTAAATTAAGGCAAAATCCCGAATGTATTCCATTTTTATTAAATACTTCTTTAGAAGATTGTGGAAAATTAAAAGAATTATCTTTAGAAAGTGATAATAATATAATTTCCACAAATGATATTTTAGATATGGAAAAATGTAAAGAATTTTTACTTAATTTTGGAGATATGAAATTAAAAAAAGATACCGAGATAATTAATTTACTTAAAGAAGGAGTATCTAAGCAAAATGAAATAGTGTTATTATTTGATAAATATGTTGCCAATTTTGGCCAGATAAAAATGCTTCAAACCTCTATTAATAAATCTGAACTTTTAAAAATATCAAATTGATTCGATATTTAAAAATAGTATTGTTGAAATAAATAATATAAATGATAAACAAAAATCATTAGCGATCAATTTTGCTAATATAGAAAAAGATTCTAAAAGCACTATAAAGCAAATAAATGAAGAAGATATTAAAAATTTAAGAGATAGAGCCCAATCATCAAAAAATATTACAGAAACATATAAAATATTTATTAATTTAGTAAAAGAAATTACTGACATTCATTCAATTATGAGAGATATTTACATCAAAGGATATCCTAAAATATTAAGAGTACAAATTGAAATAAAATCAGAAAAAATTCAAAAAAAGGAAGAAATAATAAAAAATAAAATAATTGAAAATAATGAAGAGAATAAAGAAAAAGAAGATGAATATATTTATAGTTTGAAATATTTCATTGATAAAAAAGAACTAAAAAATATTCAAGAAATAAAAGAGGAATTACATGCTATTTTAAATAATTTAAATAAATATCAAAATGAAGCATATAAAAATAGACCTTTATTAAGATTATTTTATGGTAGGAAATTTAATTTAATATATCAGCATGTGTATAATAAAATACTAAAAGAAGATATAATTAAAATAAATTCATTTTTAAAATATTTAACGAATGATTTATATGAAAATGAAGTCAATGGCTTTATTCCCGAAAAAACAGAAAATTTAATTAAAGATAATATTAATGATTGTGAAAAATATTTATCAGAATTATTGAAAGTTAATAGCCTTACTATGGAGCAAATATATAAAGAATCTTTGATAAAAGAAAGATTTGAAGATAAATATAAAGGTCTATTTACATATAAATGCGAAAATTTAGAGATTAATTTATTTCAGATATATAAATATTTAACAGGTAATGAACCCTTTGCTCAAAATATTTTATTATGTAATAGAGAAACATATAAAGAAGAAATTACATCTTTTATCTATAGAGCAATAAAATGTGAATTTAATTCATGCTTTATTATAGTTGGAGTAGAATTTTTAGAATACGAACATGCTTCTTTTATGCTTGATTTATTTGATGAATTTTTCCAAGATGATGAAAAAATAAATGTTAATTCTTGCTTAATTTTCCTTTATACTAATAACAATGCTGAAATTTGCCTTAATATAGAATTAAAAGGATATAAGCATATTTTAAATATAAATAAAGAAGAATATGAAAATGAAGCATATGATAATAAAAATATTGAAATATTTGAATCTGATAAATCAGGAGTTGGCAAATCAACTCAAATTAAAAAATCAATAGAACTAAAGGGAAAAAAATGGATATATTTCCCTTTAGGTGGTGAGCTTAAAAGAGATATAATTATTGAGAGATTAATGCAATTGAATGTCGATAATAATTGTATATTACATTTAGATTTATATGATACAGATAATGATTCTTTAATGAAAGAATTTTTATTCTCCTTTTTAATTTTGAGATATTTTGGAAAAGATGAAGATATATTTTATCTATCTAAAGATATTGAAATTAAAATTGAAATTCCTAATAGTTTTATTAATTTTATGGAAAAATTCCAAATTTTAAAATTATTTAAACGCATAAAAATGACAATTTCAAATTTACCTCCTTTAATAGTAGAAAAAAATTTATATTCTAATGTACAAATAGTATCAAATTATTTAAAATGTTTAAAAGAGAATAAAATTGTAGATTATGATTTAATTTATCCAGGTATAACCCCCGAAGATTTGATAAAAAAATGTAGTGATATTATTAATAAAAAAGCGAAAAAAAAAATAAGCACTGCATTAGAGCCAAAGATTTTATCAAAAGAAGAATGTGAAAATTTAATTTTTGAATATATAAATATAAATCAGCCTAATTACTATCAAATTACTTCTTTTATTAATTTTTTATCAGTTCAATTCAAAAAATTCAATCAAAATTATATTTTAAATGCCCATTATTTAAAAATATCATTAAACAATCTTTCTATAATGAGAAAATACATAATAAAAAATTTTATTAAAATCTCCAAATATTTTACTGAAAATACATTTAATAACTTTATCAAAAAGCCGGAAAATGCTCTTGATTATTATAAACATCAAGAGGAGAAAGAAGAAAATTTTATTAATTTAATTGAAGATAAACATCCTAAAATATCATTTAGTAATCTTAATGATACTTTATTTTTTTTCAATGAAGGAATTAATGAGTCATTTAGTATTATTACTAATAAAAAACCTAAAGAAAAAGAATATCAAAATTTTTTAGAATTAAAAAATTCCCAAGCCATATCATATATAGATAAATTAAAATTTTTACCTGAATATAATAGCCCAAATTATTCAAAAAAGAAATTTTTAAAAGAATTAAAAGCTATTTTAGATGTAAAAAATCCTGTAGAAAATGAGGAAAAAAATAAAGATAATAATATTCTGTATGATAAAAAAATTTCTTTAGAAGAAATTACCCAAAATTATGCAATAACTGCTGATAATTTTGTAAAAATGGTAATAATATTACTAAGAATAAGATCAAATATCCCTGTTATTATGATGGGTGAAACAGGCTGCGGTAAGACTTTACTTATAAGAAAATTATCTGAAATGAAAAATGATGATAATTCAAGTAAATTAAAGATTATAAATATTCATGCTGGAACTACTGATACTGATATTATTAATTTTATAAATAATGAAGTAATACCTCCAGCTCTCGAATTAGAAAAAGAAAATAAAGAAAAAAGAGAATCATATAAAAAAATAGGATTATTATATGAAGATATTAAATTATGGGTATTTTTAGATGGAATAAATACATGCAAATCAATGGGTTTAATAATTGAATTAATAAGCAAGCATACATGCCAAGGTACTAAATTACCAAATAATATAGTTTTTATAGCAGCATGTAATCCTTATAGAAAAAGAGATAAAAAAGCAAAAGAAGAAAAAATAAGCTTAGACGTAAATAATGCAAATAAAGAAAAAAATAATAAACTTGACTTAGTATATAGGGTAAATCCTTTACCACATTCATTACTTAATTTTGTTTTAGATTTTGGGAGTTTGCAAAAAATCGATGAAGATAATTATATAAGATGCATTATAGATGAAGCAATTAAAAAAATATATTTTAAAAATGAAGAAATTAATGAAATTAATAAATATAATAATGAATATAACTCATTAAAAATATTAGCTCAAGATATGGTCCATAAAGCTCATGAATTTATTAAAAATATTAGTGATACATCCGCAGTTTCTTTGAGAGAAATAAGAAGATTTAATATTTTTTATGAATTTTTTTATGATTATTTAGATAAAAGAAAGCAAAATTTTGAAAAAGAAAAAGATAAAGATATTCAAAATAAAGAAGAAGAGGAATTTTTCAAAAATTTAAATCATTATAAATCCCAAATATATTCAATTAATTTAAGTGTTTTTATATGCTATTATCTCAGAATCATAAATAAAAAATTAAGAGAAGATTTCGTTAAAGAAATGAATAAAATATTCAAAGAAAATGATTTTCTTAAAATACCAAAGAGAGAAGAAAATTTCATTATTAATTGTATAAAGTTAGATAAAGGAATAGCGAAAAATAGAGCCTTATTAGACAATATTTTTTCATTGTTTGTTGCATTAAATAGTAAAGTACCTATATTTATAGTAGGTAAATCAGGCTATAGTAAATCATTAAGTTTTGAATTAATCAATAAATCAATGAAAGGTAAAGGCTCTGAATCTTCATTTTTGAAATTATATCCTAAATTATTAGTACTAAATTATCAAGGCTCCTTGTTTAGTACATCAAGAAATATCGAAAATATTTTTAATAAAGCAAGACATAGTTATAATAATCTTGATATAAAAAATAAATTAGAAAATATACCTACGATATTTTTTGATAATATTGATCTAGCGGAACGTTCGCCTAACAACCCTTTAGAAGCTATATATTATAAATTAGATTATAATGAAGGATCTGATAAAATAGCTTTTTTAGGTATATCAAATTGGACTTTAGATGCTTCTAAAATGAATAGAGGCATATCTATATCTATTCCCGAATTAAACGAAGAAGATTTTCAAGAAACATCTTTAAATATAGGTAAATCATAGGCAGTGAAAAATTTTTTTGTTTTAATTAAAAAAATTAAAAAAAATTAAAAAAATTAAAAAATATTAAAAAATTAAGCTTTTTTGCTTTATTGAAGTTGATTATTATATATTAAATATATATAAATATTAAGCTTTAACAATTATAAATATATAATTAATGGTATTCTTAATAACTTCTTCAGCACTTATATTATATTCAACAATATATCCATTATTTTTTCTTCCATCATGAAATAGTGTTGTATTTAAGTTTAAATTTAGAAAATTTTCACTATTATTGAAAATATAGCAAGTATAATGTAATTCACTTGGCATACATATTATCCCTTTAATTGCATATTTTATGTTATTTACTAAAATATTCTTTCCAAATAAATTTATTAGTTGATTAATATACTGATAATAATCTTTATATTCAACATCAAGTACAAAGAATAAATTATCTGGATAATTTATTATTTCATAAGTTATACTGGAACATAATAAACCATTCAAATTTGAGCAATCACATGTACTTACACTAGGAAGAAATTTATTGTTAATTATTATAGAAATATCTTTGTACTTTAAATCATCATCTTTTAATGAAATTAAACATTTATTATAATATATATTTTCATAATTTTTTTGACATGAATAGCAAATCTTTTTTTGTTTTATCTGTAAGCAATATTTTTTATTATTATCGAATATTTTAAATATACCAGATATAAAACCAATTTCGCCGAAATTTAAAGGATTCTCCCCTCTGTCTAATTGATTTAAATTAACATAAGACCAAAAATTGAATCTATCATCCGATAATGGATTATCAATTAATGTTCTTATAGACTCATGCAATATTTTTATTCCCTCATTATTCAAATTTAGATAAATTTTTTCATTATCTGGATAAAAAATAAATAAATATATAGTCATAATTACATCAAATCTACATGAATTATTTACCCATTTTAACCATTTTCCTTTTGAATGATATGATATATTTTCCATTTCTTTATAATCAATTTCATAAGATATCGAATTTTCAGTTTTTTCAGAAATTCTATCTTCTATAGAATTTTCCAGATTTATGTCTGACAAAGAGTTTTTATGGATATTTTTATATTTTAATATTTCCAAATAATTTCTACTTTTTATATTAAATTCTTTAAAATATTTTTCAACTTCTTTTTTTATAAAACTTAAAAAATTTAGATAATTCACTATTTTTTTATTTCCTAGGTATTCTTTTATTTGTTTATTATAATTTTCTAATATTGAGTTAGATCTTACTAATTTTGGATATTTAGAATAATAAAGTGAATTATTTATAAAATATTTCATATTTTCATTATAAAAAGAATCTATATATCTAAAATGATCTGTATATTTACTCTTCAATTCATCTATTGTATTAGTCACTGTATCAATTTTACCATCATATATTAAAGGCAAAACACCTAATTTATTAATTACTTCTCTGGTTGCTTTTATAAATTTTTTTTTTTGCTAAACCCATTTTTTTAGCATTTCTTTCTAATGATTGTTTATAATGAAAATAACATGATATTCTTTGTGCTTCTGGAAAATATTTTACAATCATATTGTTTAATGCATCTTCATTATCTGTTGTTATAGTTTGAAATTTTGTGACAAATTTTTTACCAAATCCAAATATTTCTTTAATTTCTTTGATTATTATATTATATCCAATTTCAGTTTTAGTATTTGTTAAAATATATATACCTGGTATTTTTCTTTCAATTTGTTCATCATAATACATAAGAACGAGAAATTGTGTGAATCCTGTTGGGATATGAAAAGTACCGTCAATAAATAGATTTTTGCTATATCTACATCTCTGAATGAAAAAATCATTACCCCAAATAAAGCATTCAAATGTTATTCTTATGTTTTTATAGGTTATAATTTTATAAATATGTGATTGTAATAAATTGTTATCATCAAATGTTAAAGTATCGTTTAAAAATAGATATTTTGTGAATTTCTGTGAATTATTTTTCCATTTACTTATCATATTTTTTATTTTATTTTCACTTATCTTAAATTTATATTTATCATCATTTAATATTATATGCAATTTCTATGAATTCTTTTCTATTATATTTTTCATTTTTATTATATTCGTTAATACATTTTTCTTGAAAATTTTCAAAAGTATCTAATAATATAGTTTTGTCTGTTCTATCCTCGTTGTATTTTTGTATGCATTCATATGTGTGTTCCCCGGTTATTTTATACCTTTTATCTGGACTATTATTAGGATAATAAGTAATTTTCATGCTACAAAATGGGGGTAATTTATTTTTACTTAATCTATTAATTTGATGATAATGATATTGACAAAAAAAAATTTTCCTTTCTAATTTTCCTTGATATTTGGATGAATTATGGTTATATATAAAAATTCGATTTTGATATTTAATAACATTTCCTTTAATTTCTATTGTCTTTAATTCATTATCTTCGTTTTTTTCAGCAGGGTTTATATTTTCAAATACAGATATATCTTTTATATTAGATTTATTATCTTTAATCCTTAAACTTTCAGTTTCTTCTTTTATTTCATTAAGGGTTTCTTCCATAGATATATTTTCTTCTTTTGCATTTTTAATTTGTATAATTTGTTTTTCCTTTTTTAGCCTTTTATTTTTACTTTTATTTTTTTTGTTTTTATCATTCTCTTCGTTACCAGAAAAAGAATCTGAAGATGATTCATTTAAAAACGTGTTAATTTGAGAATATTTATTAAATTCAGTGTAATATATATCATATTCTTTTTTGTCAATATTATCGTATTCGGATTCTAGGTCCTTAACTTCATCAGTTGTTATTTCTTTAATATTTTCTTTATCTTTGTCGTCTTCATTATATTTATTTTTTTTTATATTAGAATCTTCCTTGATATCGGATTTTTTAATGTCGTTATGTTCATCTGATGAATTGTTTTCTAAAATATTTTTTTCTGATTCAAAAAGTATTTCTTTTATATATTTTTTTGTATCCTTTTTAGATTTTCCTTTAGGATGTTTTTTCTTTGGCATTTGAATTATATATTAACTTTAATATATTGTGTTTAAATAACCTTATATTAGAAAATTTTATAATTTAATAATTTTGGGGTTATTTGTATTATATTTAGATAATAAAATGGGGTTATTTATATATTTTTTAATTATATCATTATTGAATAATTATTAAATTAAATTGAAATTAACTTATGCACTTTATTTGATTTATTCAGT
>JAJJLE010017668.1:0-10832 GCA_023897235.1 Entodinium longinucleatum | reverse complement strand
TGTTAAGATTATTTTTAGTAAAAAACTATTATTAACATCAAAAATTAGAAATGATATGTTTTAAGTTTATGAAAACTTTCCACTACTTCAGAATGATGAAAATATGATATAATTTTTTTTTGAATTCGAATAAAAAAAAATATATGGCTTAATCAGATATAAATATTGAAATATTGATGATAGCCTTAATATATTGCTCAAAATATTATTAATTTTGCTTAATAAAAATATTCTTGCAAAAAGTAATAATCATCAATAAAAACACTTTTACTTCTTCTTAAATCTTTATTATTCTTATTTTTCTGAAAATTTATATTATTAGGAGTTCGAGTCAAAATCAGAAAGTTTACCAGATGAAATAAGATCAACCTTCCCCCTTCTCAAACCATGAAATTTAGACACATAAAACCAAAGTTTTCTGCGCGAAATTAAATCAGAGAATGCAACAAGGAAATAATCCTGTTCAAGCACAGAATGAAAATCAGGAAAATAAAGAAGGGGAGAATAAAGAACGAAATAATGAAGAAGAAAAAAAAGAAGAACAGCCTGAAGAAGAAAAAGAATTAACACCGGAAGATGAATTAAATAAATTTTTGGAAGAAAATGGACATTTAAGATCATTGAGTGATCCAATTTATGTTATTTTAAAACAATAACTCTAAATATCTATTATTTTTTTAAATTATGTAATTATTTTGTTTGATTCTATCTTAATATTTTCTTCAGAAAAATTAATTCATGATATTTATTGAATATTTAACTTTTTTCTTTTTAAATATTCGCCTTCAAATATTAATTTTCCTTCGTTATTATATTCTTTACATTTTCCATTTTTTCGCCATTTAAATATTCACCTTCAAATTCAAGTTTACCAGTAAAATAATTATATTCTTTACATTTTCCATTTTTTTTTCCATCGATATATTCACCTTCAAATGCAATTTTACCATTTATATTACTATATTTTTTACATTTTCCATGCTCTTTTCCATTTAAAAACTCACCTTCAAATATTAAATTATTTTCATAATCATATCCTTTTACTTTTCCATTTTTCATTCCATTTAAATATTCCCCTTCATAAATTGGATTTACATTATAAAACAATTCTTTTCCTTTACCACTTCTAAGTCCATCTAAATATTCTCCTTCATATATTATAGAATTAAATTCATTATATTCTCTTACTTTTCCTTTACCATCCATTAATTCAAATAATACTTTACCATTTTCATCATAACTTTTTCCTTCCCATTTTACTCCATATAAAAATTTTCCTTCGAAATCTAATTTTCCTTTACAATATTCTTTTCCTTTTCCATTTCTTTTTCCATTTAAATATTCACCTTCATACATCAATACACCTTTATTATCATAATCTTTTCCTATTCCATTTCTTTGTCCATTTTTATATTCTCCTTCATATATAACTTTATGATCATGCTTATATTCTTTCCCTTTTCCATTTCTTTCTCCATTTTTATATTCACCTTCAAACATCAAATCACCTTCTAAATAACTATATTCTTTAATAAATCCATTACCATCTTTGATTTCATAAATATCATTGCTTTCTATATCATATTGCTTTCCATTCCATTTTTTCCCATCTAAATATTCACCTTCGAATACTAATTTATCTTCATTAACATATTCTTTACCTTTTCCATTTCTTTTTCCATTTAAATATTCCCCTTCAAATATAAAAACACCATCATAAGTATATTCTTTCATAATTCCTTTACCTTCTTTTAATTCATTTATTTCGCCAAATATCTCACATTGTTTTATATTTGTTATTTTTCCATTGGAATATTCATATTCAGCTCTAATTTTTCCATCCATATAATATTGCATTTTTATACCAGTCCATCTTTTTCCTTTAAAATATTCACCTTCGAATTTTAATTCTTGAAGAGAATATTCTTTTCCTTTTCCGTTTCTTTCTCCATTTAAATATTCACCTTCATATAACAAAGTTCCAGTTAAATTATATTCTTTTCCTTTTGCTCTTTCCTTTGTTTCATATAGGATAAATTTTTTTGTGAATAATTTATAATTTGGAAGACTTATATTAATTGCTTTTTGTAAACTTTTATTATATTTCAGTATTTTCAATTTTAATTTTTCTTGTAAATGAGAAAAAAGAAGACGATTAAAATATATAGAAATTATATTTTTCAACATTTTAAATTAATTAATAACAGAATGGTAAAAATCGTTTTTAAATTAATATTATTAATATTATTTAAATAAAAAAATAGATTATGTCAAAAATTTACAAAAAATTTATTTTTTAAATAAAAAATTTTATATATTTTACTTTTGTTAATAATATATTACTAAAGAGAACAAAAATTAGAATTTAAGTAAATCCTTATGATTTAAAAATTCATAAAGTCTAGATGGTAATTTTTGGAACTTTATTAAATTTATTAATAAATTTTTGGATAATTAATAAATACCTTCTTCTATAACAAAGATTTTTTTTATAAATAATATTTCATTACCAGAAATATTATATGCTTCTTTTAATAATCTTTCACAATCTCCTAAATTTATTGTGATTATATTTCCATTTTTTTGATCAATATTTTTATTTTTGTTGAAGTTAATGTAACCAACATATTTTTATATTTAAATGATAAAATGATACATATATTTTAATTTTATTAATCATTTCAAAATTTAAAATTTTTATGAATCAAAAAATAATTTCCTTCATTATTCTAATTTTACAAAATTAAGAATATCAAAAAATATCATTTTGATTTCATTAAAAAAAAATTAAATAATTTATATTAAAATAATAAAAATATCATATAAATAAAAATGTTCGACTTAGAAGATGACAACAGTCTCATAGACGTAAATGAAAACAATAAAAATATAATAAACGATACCAACACAGATACAATCAATACAATATCATACAATGAAAATTCATTTTTATCAAGTTCAAAAAGTGACTCAAACGAAGAATTTAACAATTTAACTGACTTATCAGACCATGCCAAATTTTTATTCAGAAATTTTTTTGATAATCATAAAAATTTATTTTTAGTCACGTACCCCGAGTTAAAGGAGCGCAAAAATTTTATAAAAACGAGTCCAATTCAAAAAATAAAAGCTGCTTTGCTACAAAAAGTCGACAATCCACGTGCTAAAGATTTTAATTTTAAATTTAGCCCTGAGCAAGATTATTATTTTTTTATAACTAAGGAAATAAACTTCAATTACATGAAGCCAATAATCCCAGCAACGAACAAGAAAAAAAAAATGGGAAAAAGAGCAGAGTCTATTTCGGAAGAACCTAAAGATAAAGATATTAATAAAATTGAAAATAAAAGAATTAATTTAAGTTTTGATTATAATAAGTATGTGTTAAAGGCTTTTATAGTGTATGAAAAAAACAATAAATTGGAAATTTTTCATGAAGAAATATTAAATCGAGAAATATGTCAAGTTTCTCATACGACAAAAGAAAGCATAGATTATTATAAAAACGCAAAGCAGATAAAACAGCCAAAAGAAAAAAAAAATTTTGAAGACTTCCGAAAAATAACTTTCGAAAAATATTATTTAATAGAAGTAGAAAAAAAGAAACCAGCGAGTGAAACTATAATCAAAGAAGATGGAATTTTATCTGTGATTTATTTAATTACTTCAGAAAAAAAGACAGCAATAAATCTTTTCACAATGGTGAAATATAGTCTTTATTTCATCGAAGAAACTTTATGTAATTATATCGGAAAATATATCAGGGATATGATCTACGATTTCTGCCATTTACCTAGTGAATGTTTCGACGACTTTTTGAGTCACATTGGAAGCGTAAAAAAACAAGCAGATACATATGAGCTCGTTTTTCCTTTAAAAAAGTATATTAAAGATATAGAGACTTTAACCCGAAAAAATTTGATTAGTCACGTACATCGTAATTTACCGAATATAATAAAGCCTAAAGCTACGGATAAAATCCCTTTTCATAAATTTATTTTTTTGTATGAGAAATATAGGCTATATTACGAGGAGAAAGAATTCAAAATTAAACAAAAATATTTCAATAGTGATAAAGATTCTAAGAAAAAAAAATACACGAAAAAATTTTTATTTTTAAAAGATTGTTTAATTAAAGACCCAGTAAATGATAAAATAACAAAAGAAAATAAACTCGATTTAAATATGCTCTTAAAAATATATTTTGAAATATTAGAAAAATTCTTGAAAGAAAGACTATCAACTGATCGAGAAATAATTCAGGATTTTTTAGTGAAAAATTTGGCCAAGTTTTTGAGTCAATATAGCGGTCTTAAAGGATTCTTTAATATTGATATTGTTATGAATGAGGATAATGTGTTTGAATTTCAGTGTTCTCATAATAAAGCTTTTAATAGGAATTTTAATATTTGTATGTTTAAATCGGCTGTGCAATGCCTTAGAGGCATTAATTTTATTTTTGGATTTAATGAAGGTTTTTTCCATAAACATTTAACCATTATGGAATATAGTTATAATTTTAATGAAAAAGATGTTGTTCATACATTTTTATCAATTAATGATTCATCTAAAAAAAATAAAATAAGAATTTATGACATACCTTTTATGGATAATTGGTGTTATCAAATAGCTTCATTATTAATGACAATCTATCGAGATTCATTTGGTTTTTTATGCAACAAAGATTATTTATCAAAGCAAAAAACGAGTATAGATTTCCATGATAATTTTGCAAAATTATTCAGTGATATACATAAAAATATAACCAAAGATTTATTCGATAATTACAAAAAAGTAATTCCAAATTTTTATGAATTTTGTTCCAAAATGAGTGAAACACCCCTTGATAAATATAATTGTTTAGATAATCTTTGTCAAAACTTTGCAAATAAATCAATTCAATATTTATTAAAAAATAATGTAATATTTTTTTCGCCTTTCGAAGTCGTTTTTGAAAAAGAAATACAAAATGTTAAAAATAATTTAATTAATGAACCGAATTTAAATGTCATTTTAGAACCTTATTTAATATTAGTTGATAACAAGCTGAAATTATATTTGGATCAAAAAGAAAAAAAAGATGATTTTTTGAAAGATAATCATTTTGATATTAAAGAATATTTCAAAAAACTAAAATTAATAAATATAGAAAAACCACATTATACAGTATTTTTAACTGATCAAAGAGTAAAAGATGAGGATAAAGATTCAGATAAAGATGATACCGAAGATGAAAAAGATTATAATTTAATTGAAACTTCTTCTAAAAAAGATAAAGATAATGAAAATAATTTGGAAAGGTCAGAGTCTTTTTCAAGTACTATTAGTGAAGTTCCAAATTTGGATAAACCTATTAATATTAATGAAGTTTATCCTAAAAAGAAGCGTATGCATAATTTACAAATGAAAAAAATAAGTAAACCGAAGAATATTATTCCTCAATTTGATTTTTATTTTTTATTTAATTTATACTTCAATTTCACTTATGAAGCAATGAAATCATTAAAAGCATCATTCGGGGATTATGATACTCTTAAAAGATACATCGCATCAATAGAATCATCGGTTACTATATCATTCAATGATTACGATAAAACAATAATGAACAAAATAAATCCAAAAAAAGGTGAAAGCAGTGACGACGCAAAATTGTTAAAAAAAGAAGTAAAAAAAAATATTATTAAAGATTTGACTATTATGGCTAAATTGACACGTATGTGCAGACATATGAATTGCATTTTTATTCAATATATGAAACAGGTTATTTATAATATCATTGAAGGAAATAAAAAAATTCAGGATAAAATCGGGAATGCTAAGGAAATTAATGATGGAAAAGATTATTTCATGAAAATTGGACATTATTTGGTTAATTTTAAAGCGTATAGACATGATTATGATAGTTTTGAATATTTTAAAAAAAGTGCAATAAAGAAAAAAATCGAAAGTGAACAACATTATTTGAATGCTTTCGAACAAAAACAAAATGATAAATAAAAATGAATAATAATTAATTATTTAAAATTAAATAATGAAGTATATAATTTTAAATATCTTTAGATGAATTATTTATTTCAAATAATTTTTTGAGAAAATATTTTTAATATTTAATTAGAATTAATAATGATATTTTAGTTGTTTAATTAAAAATATTATTTGAAATATATTTAAGGTAAATATATAAATTTGTAATAGTAATTTGAATGTATCTTATATATTAAATAAAATAATTTATTCATTTTTTATCCATTTATGAAATCTGTTATCGAATTTTTTTGAATATTCTTTATATTTTTTATCATTTAAACTAAAAATATCATTATTTACAATTTGTTTATCATTAAAATTTATTTTTTGAATAATTGTATTTAAATCATCGAAATTATCTTCTTTTTCTTCTTCTTTATTAATTTTATTATTTTCATTTTCATTATCACTTATAGATATAAGTTCAAAACTATTTTGTTTTTTGTTCAATAAATCTTTTTCTAATATTATATCTTCATCATCAATTTCTATAAAACTATTCTTATTCGCATAATTATTATTTTCATGCTCATTATATATTCTATTATTATCAAAATTATTAATATATTTATTTTTGATATCTCCTTCGGCTATTTTTGGAATTTTATCAACATTATTTTTATTAGGTTCAAATAATTCATCTTCTTTTATTTTGAATTGAGTTAATTTTTGTTTGCTATAACTTTTATTTTTATTTTTATTACTCATTATTTTATAAAACATAATCTTATTTTTCCTTATATTCAAATTTATATTATTGAATTCATTTTTTCCTTTAGTGATATCTTTTCTTATTTTTTTCTCTTTTTGAATAGAATTATTAGTTGTATTATTCATACATGTATTTATAATACTATTAAATTTATCTAATTTTGTATTCTTTGATATATTTTCCTTATTTTCAGTTTTTTTTTGTTTGGTTATTTTATTATAAATATTATTATTATTAGAATTCTTTTTTATTATTTTTTTATTATTTAAATTCAAGTTATTAATGATTTTATCTTCATTATGGCTAATTTTTAATGTTTTATAATTATTTTTTGTTTTATTTTTACTTTGAATATTATTATTATCAGTGGTTGAAATAATATGAAAATAATTTTTATCAATGTTTGTTTTTATCAATGATATTTTATTTTTTGATAATTTAGGAATATTTGTTTTATTATTAATATAGTTTTTATCTGTTATTAAAATGTTTATATAATTATTATTATTTTTTTTGATTATTTTACTTTTATTATCTTTTTTGAAAAAATTATTCAGATTTTTAATAATATGATTTTTATTCCTTAAATCACTTGCTTCCACAGTTTTATAAACATTTGAACTGTAATCATTAATTTCTGTATAATTTATATTTGTTGAATTATTATTTTCATTCATTAATTTTCTTAAATCTTGTGGATTAAGTTTAGTTCCAACTGTATCAAATATAAAAGTATTATTAATATTAAAATAATTATTATTAACAATATTATTATTTTTTTGTAAATCATTTTTGGAATTATTTTCTTTCTTAATTTTTAATAATCTTTTTTGAGTGGATGAAGAAGTTTTATTAGTAGTGAATTTATTATTATATTCAATACTACCTACTTCTATAGTTTTTGTTTTTTTAGCGTTATCTTCATTATCTAATGTTAAATTATAATTATAGCTATGAAGATCATATATATTTTTTTTATAATTAATTTTTTTAAATTCTTTATTTTTAATCTTTTGTTCTTTTACTTCAATTTTTTTTATCCCGATTTTTTCTTTGGGAACTTTATTATATAAATTATTCAAATTAATTCTAGAATTATCATCATTTTTCAAATTATTCATTAAGTCAATTAAATTATTTTTCATTAAATAAGATATTGGTTTTTTAGCTCTTTGTCTCCTTTCAGCTAAACTTTTTTCTTTCTTCCTTTCAACAGAACTGATATATTTATTATTACGATTTCTTTTAGTATAATAAAACTGTCTTTTCATTTTATTTATTATTTTATCTTTTTCTTTATCTTGATAAGAATCGATTGTTCTATAATATAAATTATCATGATTACTACTTTTTATAAGATTGGATAAATTATTTGAATTATTAAATTTTTTGAAATATGTTGTTCTATTTATGTTTGGGTCTATTTTTTTGTAATTTAAATTTGCTTTTTCTTTATTAGACCGTTTCAATGTTGAAGTTTTGGCTTCCATTGTATAAGTAGAATTGAAATTTTTATAATCATTTTCGTTAGTAATTTTATTATCTTTATATTTTTCTAATTTATTTCTTACTTTAGGCTTTCCTTTCACAGAAGAATTATTTAATTTATTATTTATACCATAAAAATTAAAAAGATGATTATTTAAACTATTAGCATTAATGCTATTTACACTGCTTAAATTATTTTTACTTCTCCTACCCATTTTAATAAAAGAATTAGTTCCTCTATAATGAATATTTTGAATATTTTTATTATTAATAATTTTATTTATTTTTTGATTAATATTTTTAAAATCTTTGTTATCAAGAATATCAACGTTTACACTTTTAATAAGATTTGAATTTTTTAATGATTTATTTATTGTCCGTGAATGATTTATTATAGTGCTTAAATGGTTTTTATTATGTCTAATTTGATTTCCATTTATTAAATAATTGGAAGTTAATTTATTTTGATTTGTTTTTATAAAAATGGTATTCTCAGTAGTAAGCATTGATATTGGAGCAGATTTTTTAATTTTAGTTGAATAATTCTCTATTGTTTTAAAATGTTTGGTGTAAAAAAAATAAAATATATAAAATCTTAATTTTTTCCTAATTTTATTATTTATTTATTATCATTAACAATAATATTTGAAAAATCAATTTCTTTTTCTTTTTCTTTGAAAGATAATTGTTGTTTATCATCAATAATAAAAAACATATTTTTGAATTTTTCTTTTTGTTCATTTTGTATTTTCACAATTTCATCATAAATACTTTTCTCAAAAAGACTATATTCTTTAATATTTTGAAAAAAATTACTCATTAAAGTTTTAAAATTTCTTCTTTTAACTGTTAAAGAATCCAAATTAACATCAGAAAACAGCATCACTCTTGAATTTTTTTCCATGCCATTTACATGTTCAAAAAATTTATCAATGGTATTAATATCTTTTAAACTCATGGTCAAAAATTCAATTAAAGTTAGATATTTTTCCCTGTGCAAATTACAAAAACTATTTAATAAATTATTATAATCTTTTAATTCTCTTGATTTTGATGTTATTTCTCTTTTTTCTTTTTCTATATCACTTTTTTTTTGTTCCATTAATGATTTTTTTTCACTGTTATAATTACTATCTTGTTTATTTTGATTTTCATATTTATTCAAAGTTTGGCTATTTTCCGAATATATTTTATTTATATTATTATTCTCCTTCACAGCTTCTTCCAACTTTTTTTTATATTGAATAATAGTTTTTTTAGCTATTTCGAAAACTTCATCACTGCCATCAATTTTTTGAGTATTATGTTGATTTTTATGCGCATAAACCCATTTTTTACTTTCATTAATTTCAATTTCTTTTAAAAGGTAAATATCCATAGAGCAATAACTATCATTCACCCCCCCTACTATACAATGGAGAAATTCGCGAGAACCTTTGTTAAAAAGACCATTATATGCAGCTTTGTGACCGAATCTCGGTGAAGGACCTAAATCACTCACAAAAGGATTTGAGCAATTCATTGTTTTTAAATCTATATACATTAAAGTATCTGATATAGATATATTATTATTTCTTTTCATTAATTTTCCTCCGAATATTATTAAAGTATCTTTTTTAAAAAAATCCATGGTATGATATGCTCTGAATCCTGGATTAACTCCATGTAATTTTATCAAACTCCAAAAAGCTCCCTCAATATTAAATTTATAAAATGAATTTTCATACTCACCATTCTCAGATTCCCCTCCATATAAATAAATATTTTGTTGATAATAAATCATTGAATGACCTTTTCTTGGACCGGGGGTTATGTCTCCATTTACTTTGACTGTTGTCCATGTGGAACCTCCTACTTTATCATTTTCTGTTTCTTTGAAATTGATATTATCTATAAAAATAAAAAAACAAAATCATATTAATAAAAATATATTAGTTACTATAGTCATAAATGTGTAGATCTGATAATAGTTTTGATGTTCTTCCAACATGAATACCTCCATAGATATATACTGATCTATCTTTTACTTTTGCTCCAGCATGGTAAAACCTTGGAAGTGGTTGATCGATTGTTATCACTTTTTTCCAAACCCATTTATTCGTATCTAAAAAGTATATATCGCTTAATGATAATTCTTTATTTTTTCCTCCATAAAAAAAGAAATTTGGCCTATCGTACCAACCATATGCATAACATAAATCTTTTGGTTGAGCACCGGTACAATTCTCTTTTTTCCATTTTTTTGTATTCATATCGAATATAAAGACATCACTATATCTTTTAAGTGAAACTCCTGAGAATAATAAATATTGATTTTTTTCGGGAATATTAACAAATATTGCACCTTCTCTTCCTGGGGGACGTTGAGCACCTAATTTTATAAAATTTTATTTTGATAGATATTATTTTAATTAAACTTACTTCCATCTGCTTCTAGTTTTTCCCAAATTAAAGAATATTTTTTTGTAGTCATTTAATTTGTTTAAATATTAAATTAAATCTTAAATATAAAAATATAACTATAGATTTATATGATTTATTTTTTTGATAAATGGGGATTGGGGATTGGGGATTGGGGATTGGGGATTGGGGATTGGGGATTGGG
>JAJJLE010017667.1:0-10937 GCA_023897235.1 Entodinium longinucleatum | reverse complement strand
TTTAACTTTCGATGAATCACCTTATTTTAATAGAGTTAATACACTATTAAGGAAATATTTTATCGATAATTTATATATATTTAAATTATTATAATATTTATAATATTTATTGAGTAATTATTAATTCTTTAATATTATAATTAAAATCAAAAAATTTATAATCTTCTTTATTTTGATTTTTTATCACATAATCTAATATTTTATTCATAAAATCACTTTTTAATTCCGAGCCCATAATATTATTAAATCTTGGTTCAAAATATTTTAAAATTAAATGATCAATGAAAGAATAAATAATACTCTCATTTATAAATTTATTATTTTCTTCATATTTAATATTGATATTAATATTATTTTTATCAACTTCATTAATATTAATATCATTATTATTAATGCTATTAATTTTATCCATATTTTGCTTTAATATTCCTAAAATACTTTTATTATTTAATTCAAAATTAAATTCATTAGTTGTTTTAATAATATTAATAATTTTATTAATATTATCTTTTATATCTATCAATTTTTTTTTATTTAAAATATCATCTCTTAATAATATCATTAAATCATACAATTCCTTAACTTCTTTATTTTCATAAAATTCATAAAAAATTTCTTTAGAAAATTTCAAAGATAAAACGCCCTTTATATTCGAAACTTTTTCTGTTATTTGATATATCAGTGAAGTTCTTTTTTTATTTAATTCATTTAATTCATTATTAAGCTTCAATGAAGTTTTAGTATCTACAACATGATGTAATTGATGAGAAATAGTTAATAGCCAATTATCAAAATTTTTTGAATTTAAAGCAATAATATATTTCTTATTTTTTGAATTATAATAACTTGATATCATCATTGATAAATATCCTTGTTTGAATGTAATATCGTTCATTTCTTGAATATTTTGAATACTTGATAAAGGGATTTGAATAGGAAATTTTGAACTTTTTATTTTCTCGAGTTCAATAGTATCTCTATGAAGATAAATATTTATAGGAACAAATTTTTGTAATTTTTTAGAATATTTATAAGCGCTATCTTTCTTTATTAATTGATCCTCTAAAGGATAAAAATCATAAATACTATTTTTTGTTTTTTCATTTTGATATGAATTTTTTTCTTTTAAAGCTAATGATATCGTGTATGATTTTTTTTTATTTATAGGAATATAATATAATTCATATTTTTCTTCGTGCATATAATTATATAACAAAAAATTTTTTTTTATGATAAATTTATTATATTTATTTGTTTTATCTAGTAAAATGAATTTATATTCTTGAGTTTCTGGATCTATTTTTGTCGCATTTGATTCAATTTGAATTCTGAAATTATTAAAAACATCATCCAAAGTTGAATTTGGAGTAATTTGAATATCGATTTTTTTTGATTTATCTCTGTTTAAGTATAATTTAAAATATAATTCTGATGTTAAGTCGCTATTTTGTTTATAATAAAAATAGTTCAATTTTTTCCACATTTTTTGATTTAATAATATTTACGTATATAATAAATGTATATCAATATATTTTGAAAATAATGAGATATAATATAAAAAATGAATATATAATAAGTTTCTTTGTATAATGAAATTCTAAACAAATATATATTTTTTTTTATTTTATTAAAATAATGAAATTCCCAATACTAATATTATTAATTCTTACACTTTTAACCAACTCAGAAGATAATTTGACTTTAGATTCTTTATTATCCTGGAGTAAACAAAATAATATAAAAATATCCCCAAAAGTAAAAATATCTTTCGAAAAAGAAAATATAAAAATAACCGCTTTAGAAGATATTTCAAATAATGAAGAAATAGTCACGATGCCATATAATATGCTAATAAATATAGATAATGCTTTAGAATTATTGAATTCACCAGAAATAAAATCGCAATGGGAAAAATTCCAAAAAATTGAAATCGAAAAGTATAAAGATATTAATGAAGATATACATAAAGAAGAAATATTTTTATCATATATTCTTTATTTAATGAAGCATGAAAAAGAAAAATATCAAAATACTGAATTTTATAAAAAATTCTATGAATTATTTTTATGTGTAGAAACATATAAGCCAAAAGCAGCTTTATTTTACACTAATGAACAAAAAGAATTTTTATCTGGTACATATATGGGCTTATACTTGAATGATATAAAAAAAAGAATTAATAAAGAAATAGATATATTCAAAGGCTTAGATTATTATAATAAAAGTATCGATATGAATGATTATACACAGAAAAGATTATTTGTGCATAATAGGGGGATGGATACCTCTCAAAGAGCCGTAGGTGAAATGATAATAGCTCCAATATTTACTTTATTTAATTATAGTAGTTTACAATCGAATGCAAGATTAGAAGTTCAATATTTACAAAATGCAAAAATAATAACTTCATATAAAATCAAAGCCGGAAACGAAATTATCGTTTTTATTGTATCGAAAACTAATGCTGAGAAAATGGTCTTAGAAGGAAGAATGAATTCATATTATACTGATTATCACGAACCTTATTTAATTCCTGTTTATAGTCCTCAATTGTATTATAAATATGATATCGATGATATTTCATTATTGGATTCACATCACTTTAATTTATTTAGTAATAAATTCGAATTTAATTCGATGAATTATTATAGAGAGAATTATAAAATATTTAATGGAATTGATTCTAATTCGTGGGCTTGTGATGTCCTTGTGGAAAATGTTGGGTATTATAAAGACTATGTGGAGAATTTGATGAAAAGAGTGGATGAATTATTTAATGATGATGGTGAAAAAAAAAATAATGTTGAAAAAGCTTTGAAAGGAGAAATGATGAATTTAAATGCAAAATATAAAAGAGTTTCACAAATTTGCGCTTATGAGAAAAAAAAAGAAAACGAAAATAATCAAAGGAATACTGATTTATAAAATTCTAAATATTTATTTTTAAAGGGAATTAAATGAATAAAATAATTGAGAATATTAATTTATATATAGTAAAAATTTTTGATGTAGGCAAAATTTAGAAGTGAATTAAAATTAGGAGAATATTATCAAAATATAGTAATACATATATATGTGATGCTAGTTTATGACGAAAATAATGAACAGGAAAAATTATTCATTGAAGCTTTGGAGTGATGTGCTACAAAAAAAATTAAAATTATTGGTTTATTATTTAATGAATTTTCAAGAAAATCCTTTATTGAATGTCAATATATATATTTAAATAATAAAGGATATTATAATATAGAAGATCTAAATGATTTAAAAGAAAATATTTTAGATATAGATTTATCGAAAATTTTAATGAAAGATATTGGCTTTAAAAAATGAAATAAATAAAAATTTTGACGATTATACTAGAATAAAAGATTTTGAAAAAGATTTTGACCATATTAAATTGAATGATGAAGGTGAGGAGGATATGAGAATTGAAGGTGTAAAAATGTTAAATTTAAATTATATTAAAAATAAATATTTTCAATTCAAAGAAAATAAAATTTTTACCTGATTTTGAAATAACGAAAATAGGTAAATTAGAACAAGGCCAAATAGGAGACTGTTATCTTATATCTTCATTAATAAGTATTTTAATAGGAAATCTTCCATTAATAAGATATATTTTTCCTATGTATAATAATTATAATGGAAATTCTGAA
Organism: Entodinium longinucleatum; assembly: GCA_023897235.1. Lineage (NCBI taxonomy): Eukaryota > Ciliophora > Litostomatea > Entodiniomorphida > Ophryoscolecidae > Entodinium > Entodinium longinucleatum. The sequence continues at coordinate 7,278 of JAJJLE010017667.1, read as the reverse complement.
TATATGCAAGCCATACTGGTCTTTATTTTCCTTTATTTTTTTTGTTATGTTTACAAAAATCAATTATATATAATTTTCCAACTCCCTCAAATTAGAAACCAAATTTTTCACATATTTCTATGAAATCGTCATTTATTTTGATTAATTTATTTCAAATTAAGGTTTAATTATAATAATAATTATGTAATTTTAATTCTAGGGACTATTACATCCTCCCTTGTTTTAAGAAAAATATATTATTTCAAAAAATATCATTATTTTACCCCTTATTTATAAGAGAAAAGAGCAAAAATTTTTTTATAATACAATATGTATGTTTTTAATGAGGGATTAAGAAAAATAATATCTTTTAAAAATACTTATGCTTCTAAACAATTTGGTAGTGAATATGATTTATGCTTTGCTAAGCCTTTAAATAGATCGTTTGCTTTAATTTGTATATAAAAAGGATTCGCTGTTTTAAAGAGTGATAAAAAATCAATTAATTCAGGTTATCTAAAAATATGGGGAGGATATCCCTCATGGGTATATAATGATTTATTTGGTGAAAATACTGAGGAATATTTAGGTTAATAATACTTGAAAAATAAAGAAAAGAAAGAAAAAATAATAAACAATATAAAAAAATATATAGATTATAGAGGAATGGTTACATTTTGTGTTTATTTTAATATTATGAAAATGCCTCATGCTTTTTCTGTAATAGGATATAGAGAAAATAAAGAAAAAAATAAATTATTAATCGAAATTTTAAATCCTTGGCATAGCGGCATTTATTTCGGAAATAATATTAAAAAGAATGAAGAGTACAAAAAATTAAAATTTGATAATGAAGAAAAAAAATTGTTTGATGAAGCCAAAAAAGGAACTAATATAATTGAAGAAGAATTTGATGAGCCAGAATTAAAAGAATCTTTGAATAATTATGGTAATAATGGATATTTAATAATGAAATTTGACACTTTTTTTAATTGGCTTTGGAAAATCGAATTTTGTGATCCTGTGATAGGAGCACATGCATATATTATTGAATTATTTCCAAAAGAAAAAAAGAAAATAATTTTAAAAATAAATTCCGAAACCAAATTTAAAGTATCTATAATAAATAAGGAGAAAAAATTTAAATGAAGATGAAAAAATAATTGAGTTTAATAAAGAAAAATTTGGTAAAAATAATAATTATAAATTATTATTAAAAAATTTATACGATAATATAAAATATGAAAATGATGAAGGAAATAATTCTTTAATTTATAAAATATTAAATGTCGGAGATTATCTATTAGAAATAATAAATATAAATTTAAATAAAAAAGAAGAAGATTATATTTATATAAAAATTCAAACAACCCCTATTAATATTTATATGTAACGACTCTATACAAAATAACATTAAAGAATATTTTCATAATGATAACAAATATGACTTAAGTAATGGAGGTATATCTATAAGTAGATGCAAGTGTAAATTATGTATAAATAATTCAAATGATTCTTTATCTTCTATTTTTCCTCCGTTTCATCCTTTTTCTTCTGATAATATTATGATTGATCATGACCCTGAGCCTACTTCTCAAATATGTCCTATAACACTTTTTGAAAAATATTTATTAATAGAGGAAATATTAGTTGAAACTTTAAATTTATGTGTTTATTTTAATACTACTTGCTATCAATATGAATATGATTTTAGTGATATTTTACTTCCTATAACTGACATTTGACTTATAATTATCCACCTAGTAAATATATAAAAACTCCGCATCTATATTATCATTATATTGAAACTAAAAAAGGCTTTATTTGTGTTATTATTAATAAATGTAAATTTAATTGGAATTATACTTCAAAAATTGAATATAGTATTGAAAAAAATGAATTTATGGCATATTTTAAATTTGGCAGTTTTAAAGTTAATAGCCATTTAATGATTTATGATTTTGATAATAAATTCCAAAATTTACTTTATTCAATTAATTATACTCATTCTTATCTTTATTTAAGAAAATCGAAATCAATAGTAGAAAATTGGAAATCAGCAAATAAAAAGAGGGAAATGGAAAATAAACCAAAAGAAAATAGCGTTACATATCTTGAAAAATTATATTTTCTACAGAAAGAATATTTTTATTTTTTTTATCTTTTATTTTAAAATAATTAATATTTATATTTTCAGGAGCATTTAATAAATGTATACTTTCTTTCAAAAAATTATAATCTTGTGATTTATTTATATATTCTTTTATTGCTCTAATATATAGCCAACTTATTTCATATATATTATATTTATAATTATTATTATTACTATCAATAAAATCAGGAATTAATCCATTTTTAATATAAGAGCCAATTAATTTCAAAATTATTTTAGCTTCGTTATATAATTTAGGTATCAAAAATAATGAATTAAAAGAAATAAGTAAATCTTTTGTATTTATTTTATTATCATTAATAACATCATCTAAAGGTAGCCCACTAATAATATTATATTCTAGTATATTTTGCCCTTCTACTTTTTTAGTGTTATCATATAATTTAATAAGCTCTTTATTAAAACAAGGCTTTGCTTTTTTTGTAATAAATTGATATCTTATTAATGATAATATTTGTCCAAAATCTCCAAAGTTTAATAAATATTTAGGTATTTTTCCTAATGATATTTTGATAATTATTTGATATAAAGAACTTAATATTTTTTCGAAATATATTGGCTTTATAAAATTAGGTAATAATTTATATTTTGGATATATTATTTTTTTAATGAATTTGGCTACTAAATTAAATGATTTTGCTTCTGAAATTTTATTCATTAAATATATTATATAATTATCATTATTATATATATCTTTATATAATGATTGTATTATTTTATCGTTATCATCGCTGATATTATATGTATTATTATTAAAAAATAAATTTTGATTTTCTGCTTTTTTTATGGCTTTAATTAATTCGAATATTTGATTAATTCCTGAATAATTAAATTTATATTTTTTATTCATTTTATTATTTATTTTATCATTATCATCTATATTATTAAATAAATCTATTTTTAATTCATAATTATTTTCTGTTCCAAATAATATTTTATTTATATCACATGTATCAAAGTAATTAATAAATTCATTTCCTTTATTAAATAATATTTCTAAATTATTATTTAAATCATTAATAATATTTGAACATCCGTTTTTAAATTTAATAATAATTCCAATATTTTGAGGAGCATTATAAAATTCTATAATAGTTTGATTATTTATGTATTTAATATTAGCTATAGATTTTAAATAATTTATATCTTTAGTGAAAGATACTTCACCTTTGTATCCTTTTAATGTATTATTTAAAATACTTTCTGATATATTTATATTATTATTAATATTTATATTAATATCTTTTAAATAACAACCGCAAATAAATTCTATTATTTTTCCTGGAATAATTATTTTCCCTGAGCCTTTTTTATTTATATTTGATTCATAATAAGGAAAGCATATTACAGCAAATCCATCAAATGTTTCTAATATATCAGTTGAATTTAATAATGAATTATTATTATCTGCTTTATTATTATTTGTATCATTTTTTATTTCATTTATATTATTTTTATCTTTAGTTGTTGAATTTACAAAATTTTGTTTTTCTGTTATTATATCATTACTTTCTAAAGAATTTAGATATTCAAAAGATTTAGATAATAATTCATTTTTTGTCAATTTTAAATTTTTTAATTTATTGCTATTTAAATTTTTATTAATCTCAATAAGATTAATATTTTCTTCATCTTCATTTGATTCATCTCCTAATTTATTTTTAATAATTTCTATATCATTTTGCGTTATATTATTATTTATCAAAGATTTATTTTCAGTAATAATTCTAACAATTCCAAACATGTCTTCATTTTTTTGAATATATATTTCACTTTTTTTATCAATAAAAAAATTTCTAATTTTATTCAATTCTTTCCTATACGCTTTTAAATCCGGAATAGTTATTTTATTTTGACTTCTTAAATCAATAGTATTATATATAATTCCATTATCATCCTCAACCATGCTTTGAGTATTATCATATGTCCAAATTTCATTATTTATTAAATATTGATAATAATATTTCCCTGGTGGTATACTTATTTTAGTCATATATAAATTATTTGTGATTTTAGTCAATTCAATATTAGGATTATAATCGTAACAATTTAATGCTAAATGAATAGTATTAATTTTATTTATATCATTAAAAGATTGATTTTCATTTGGATGATATTCTATAAATACTTCTAAATCTTCTTCAGGCTTTTGTTGTTTAGAATCTATTTTAAATAATAAATCTTTTAATTCTTTATTATTCAATTCATATTTCCGGGATTCATTCTCTAATTTAGGTAATAAAAAATATAAATCATCGAAGCCAAATGTTGAGCCTATTGATACATCTAATATACTTAATAAACTAGAAATAGATATATTAAGCGATAATTTCTTGAATTTTTCATAATAAGTTTTACTATCGAATATATCATTTAAAATAGTTAAAGGCTTCACTGATTTTAAATATTTATATTTCCAAGTAATTATTTTATTATCTCCCATAAATGAATTTTTATATAAATTATTATCAAAATGTGCTATAGTTTCAGTATAAATATTATTATCTCGAGTTCCAAAATTAATTATATTATTAATTACATCTTTGGAATTATTTTTCCATATCATGTCATTCATAAATAAATTAATACCTAATTCATCGCAATATTTTTTTTTAATTAATTTATCCATATTATTATTATTTGAAGATAAATTTGTCACAAAGATAATATCAGGATTTATCTTTCTTGCCATGTAAATAAAATATTTTAAAACGGATAAAGGTATATATCTTATTGAATCAATAAAAAGGCCATCGAAAATAAAGGCTAAATTTGAAATATATTCTGACATATAATTAATTAATGCAGAAGGGACATTTTCTATGTTATTTCCATAATTTATTTTTATTGAATCTTTTATTATAATTATTTTACGTTTTAAATGATACCAAGAACCATATTGAACTGTGTTGATATATAATGAATTATTTAAGGATGGATTACCAGTGCTATTGTTATTATTCATTATCCAACCATTTGAAAGATATATTTCACTTGGATTTGATTTATCTTTTATTATAAAATAACTTTCGATTAATTGATCTATTCTTTTTTTTGGATTTAACGATAAATATTTATACTTTAAATATTCTTTGATATTTAATAAAGATATTTTTAATAATTCGTTGATTTGTTTTATCCATATTTGATTTATTATATTTATATAATTTTTTGCTTCTTTTATGAAATTAATTTCTGATGGCAATTTATCTGTTATTTTGTTGATTAATTCATAATTTTGAAGTATAATTATACTTATAAATTCTGGACATATTTTTACTCCGAATCTTTCATATCCATAATTAATGCAGCATTTTGATATTAAATTAAATATGTAATTAATATTAGTAAATATCTCATTTATTTTATTAATTTTATTTTCCTTATTTTCTCTTTTATCTTTGTTTTCATAATTTTTAATAATTTCATTTATTAAAATATTTTTTTTATATAAGAAATCTTTTTTATATTCTTCATTTTTTAATTTTTCATAAATATCTTTAAATTCATTTATATATTTATTTTCATCTATCATAAAAAATTCTTCTAATTTTCCTTTAATTATATAATCTTTAATTTCTTTTATGATTTCTTCTATATCATTTATTTTATAGATATATGGGGCTGATTTACATGATACTTTTTTTTGGGAAAATAAAGATGAATAATTCATTAAAATTTTATCTAATTCATATGCGGCATTTAACCATGGAGTATTTTTTAAATTATATGTGCAATCTTTATTTTGGAAAATGAAGTCAGATTCTGATGATACTTGACTTAAAATAATATCAGTAATTGAGCCTATATTATATTTATTTTTTAAATTTTTGATAGAATTTAATAATATTTGATATTTATCTTTGACTTTAATATTAGTATCTTTATTATTATTAAATAATGCGTCATTTAAATCATTATTATCTTTAATTAAATATAAATTACCTAAATTATCTTTACTCAATTTTTGCAATGGATGAAAATGTACAAAGTTATAATTTAATAAAGATATTTGTTCATAATATTTTTCAAAATCTTGCTCTATAGTACCTATATAATTCGGGTACACAGTTTGCATTTGAATTTGATTTATTTCTATATTTTTATTATTTATATTAATTTTTGGTTGTACTAATATATGAAAAGGTTTTGTATAATTAATAAAGTTTTTATTATCCTTGGTTGATTTATACAAAAAAATAAAAGTAATATTTCCTGATATTTTGGTATTTATTTGTAAATATATTTTAGTATTTATTTTTACAGGGAATATTTGATATTTTTTGATTTGCTTAAAAACACTTTTATCTTCGTTTAAATTATTTAAATATTGTTGATATTTTGAATTTAAATTTAAATTTTTATGATATATATCATCTTCTGAATCTTTTTCATTCTGGGATTTAATTTCATTAATTAACGAATTAATAAAAAAAGGAGAAGGAAATTCATTTTCAGCATTGGTTATTAAAATAATATCTTTAGATATTGCGATACCATTATTTAATATTATTTTTAATAAACAATTTTTTTTGCATGTTATAATTTCATCATTTGATATATTAGGAATACCTTTATCATTTAATTCTAATAAATAACAATCTTTTTCCACACCAATTTCATTATTATTTTGATTTATTGAGGATGTGTTTATATCTAAAGATTTCGAAGATTCATATGATTCGGTGTCGTTTTCACTACTTTCATTTTCTTCTGTTTCGCTTACTGATATAGTATTTTTGTAAATACTTTTATTTTTATTTTTAATAAATATGTTTGAATCATTGATGTCGTCATCATCTACAAAAAAAATATTTTTTTTATTTTTTTCGTATATAAATTGATTATTATTTGCTTTTTTAGGAATATTTTTTTCTTGGATTATATGCTCATTTTCTTTTACTTTTTCTTTTTTATCTTCTTCTTCGTTTTCTTCCTGCTCTTCTTCTTCATCAATTTCTTCATCTTTATCTTTATCAATATCTTCTTTGTTTTCATTATTTATCATTATTCTTTATTTATTTATTCAGGAAAAAATTTTTATAAATTTTATGTTATATAAGAATTTATTGTATCACATTGGGGATTGGGGATTGGGGATTGGGGATTGGGGATTGGGGATTGGG
>JAJJLE010017666.1:0-11054 GCA_023897235.1 Entodinium longinucleatum | reverse complement strand
AATTACAATGTTATGATGCAGGGCAGAGCTGGGGCGTGGCCAGGACAAGAATAGGTGCGAAAATAGGGAGATATTTTTCCAGGGCATGTCCAGGGCCAGTGCAACCAAGGGCAATTTTTTTTCCATTGTCGTCCTCTCGAGGAATTTCTCGCGGAAAGGGTGGCGAGCGGACACGCATTGGAACTTTCCCCTTGAAATCTTCTGATGATCCATTGAAATAAGGTAATTGAAAATAAATTTTTTATAAACTTTAAAAATAGGGACATTTTCCCTTAAGATAAAAAATTATCAAATTGATTAAATTAATCATTTTTATGATGGAAGGAATTTTTTAGCAAAAGTAAATTAAAGGAGAATCATATGCTATATAAAAAAAAACAAAAATCAATATTATTAATAAAATTTATTTATTATTAGTCAGAATATGGGCTTTGATATAATTTCTATTTTTTAATTAAATAATTTAATTTAAAAATAAATAAAAAAAATAATATTTTAAAAATTACGGAAATCTACCACTACAATGATAATAAACAATTAGAATATAAGCAAAGAATCCTTTTAAATAAAACTTCATGCCTTTTTTGTGAAATAGATAAAAAAGAAATCCTGATTCAATGCAAAGAATGCGAAAAATTATTTTGCAACGGAAAAAGCCAAATTCCAAAAAGTCATATAATATTCCACTTACAGAAATCTTCCCATAAAATAATTTCTTTGAGTCCTTTCGATAAAATAGTAGAATGCGAAACGTGCAAAGATAATAATGTATTCAATTTATATCTTTTAACAATTTTGAATAAAAATAAAATTTATTGCAAAGAACATATTCCTAAAGATGCAGAAGATAAAGTGATTCCTTTTGTAGGAGAAAATGGCCGATTTAATCCTGAAATTGTCCCAATTCCATCAAGCGAAGAAGATCTCAAAAAATTAGAAGATACTAATATTAATGAAATGGATAAAAGAGAAAATTTAATAGAAGATATTAATTATGTCGCAAATAGATTTTTGAATAAAGTGAAAGATAAATATGAAAATGAAAAAGAATATTATATTATTCATAAACCTTTAATATTATGCGAATTAGAGTATGCGAGAAAAATCTGTGAAAATAAAAAAACATATAATATAAGAATTCAAGGAACAGGAATTCAATATAAAAATAGGCCTTTATTTAAATTTATTTTTAATCAAAGTCATTCAAATCCATTTAAAATAGGAAGTGTATATAAATTAGAAAAAGAAAATTCTAATTTAAAAAGTCTTGGCTTTTTGATAAATATAGAAAGAAGTCTACGCTTTATAATCCCTATTGAGAAAAAAAGAGATATTATTGAAGAAGGATATTATACTATAAAAGAAGAATTTAATTCTGTTCCTTATGATAGAATGATAGCTGGATTAGATATGTTTTTTATTGATAATAACCATACAAAAATTTCACGCAATCTAACTAATTATATTTTTGGAAAAATTGATTTAATTCGTAATGAAGAAAATGAAGTTTCTAAATATTTGAATGATTATAAAATATATAAAATTGAAGGATATGGCGAATTAAATTCATCGCAAAAAAATGCAATAATTAGTACCAGAAAACATGTTTTAAATTTAATTCAAGGACCTCCAAGGAACAGGAAAAACATTTACAGCATCATTTTTAATATATAATATAATATTATCTCGTGTCAACAAGACCGATAAAATTTTAGTATGTGCTCCTACTAATGCAGCAGCGGATAATTTAGCCTTAGCTTTGCTAAATTTAAGATCAGCAGTAAGTCACAATCATCAAAGGCAGCTCAATTTGATATTTTAAGGGTTGTGGCAAGAACAAGAGAAAATTTGTTGATCGATATAATTTTAGAAAATGAAGGTGAAATCGAATTAAAAAATTCTTTTATTCCAAAAAGTTTAATTAATGATAATCATTATTTATATTGTATTTCAGAATCAAAAGAAATTTTCGAAGTTAAAAAAACGGAAAAAATGTATTATAAAGAATATATAAATTGTTCTTTTAGATATTTTAATTATGACTCAAATATTTTTAATGAACTAAAAGAAATATCAAATTATAAAATGTATAATTCTTTATATATTAATAATATAATTTTTTTATATGATATAATTAATAATGAACTTTACACTGCAAAATTAATAAAATCAGATATTAATAAAAATGAAAGTTATATAATGAATATTTATGAAATGACTTCAAAATTGGATAAATCAATTAAAATTACTTTTTATGAGTCTAAATTTGTTCTAACGAAAATAGCTAAGAATGATAATAATACTTTTAAATTGCTTTATGATATGACATCTAATAATTTTAATCATTTAATAGATAAAGGAATATCATTACTACCTTTTAACTCCAGAATATCAAAAAATATTTATTCAAATAATTTATATGAATATTTAATTCAAGAATATTCCTCTTTTTTAAATCTATATGGTAATTTTGAATTAATTAATGAAGAAAAAGAAGAATGTTTAAAAAAATATCCTTTTTCTTTATGCTGTAATTTTGATAAAAATTTTCTAAATCTTATAATCGATATTATAATTGAAAATGATAGCATTAATATAAAATTGAGTTATATTATTATTTTAAAACAAATAGTTTCTTCTCTTTATAATACTGAAATATTAAATGAAAAAGAATTAATGAGAGTAGTTCCGTATTTTAAAAAATTAATAGTAGATTCTATTAAATTGGCAGATAAAAAATCTTTTAATAAAATATTACTTGAAATTATGGAAATTGGTTCATATATTAATAATAATTCTTTATTTGATATTGATGATATCAAATCAGAATTAGATAAAAATTATAAAATTCTTAATGAAAATCAAAAAAATATTAAATATCAACTTTTATTGATAGAATTAATATTGCAACAAAATAATGTTAAAAATCAAAAAGAATTATATGAATAATCTTTTTAATAATTCAAGAAATGTAGCAATAAATTTGAAGAAAAACAAGAATATAATCATTAAAACAAATATTTTATCTAATGATGAATATAAAAAATTTGATAGATTTAGATTTATCAAAATCGATATTTTTTCTGGCCTAGAAAAAATTCCTTTTAAATTTTTAAACGGAGAAGATTTTATTTATAAAGATGTTTCACAGATAAATATTCAAATGAATTGGTGGTATAATGATCTTGATAATGATTATATTATTAATATAATACCTGTGAAAGATGGAAAATTATTTAATAAATATAATAGTAAAGATTATAGAATATTTTCCTTATTAGAAAAATCGATTATTCATTATTTATTGTATTTATTTGATAATATTCATTATGAATTAGAGCAATATAATAATAATAAAATAATAAAAAATTATAAAACAAAATTTGAAAATGAATTATTTAAATTCATTTCTATTCCAATGAAGCAAAATCTAACAAAAAATAAATCTCATTCAGAATTTAGTTTTATAACTAGTGATTTTTTTGAAAAAATATATATAAAAGAAAATAATATTGAAAATCTAGATATATTATATGATGAATTGAAAATAAATTTTGAAAAAATGAATAAAGAAATATCAATAAATGAATCAGAATTTCAAAAAGAAAATACAATAAAAATAGAAAAACTTGAATGTGATGATTATTTTTTGAATAATATAAATCTTGATAAATTATTTAAAATATTCAATTTAGATTTACCAAAGAAAAAATCTATTTTAATCATGCAAATTCGAGAAAATAAAAATTTAAATTTATTAATCAATCAAATATTTTTGTTCGGTATAAAATATTATAATTATTATGAAAATTTAAAATCTTTATTGAAAAAATTAGAAAACTATAATTTGGAGGATATAAATGCTATAAAAAATGAAATTAAACAGATACGATTATTAGATGATTTTTCTTTATTTTATTCTTTCTATGAAGAAAGTATTAATATTATAAGTATATATCATAAGAATAGAGCCAACTTTAATGATTTAAATTTTTATGAAGAAAATAAAAAATATTTTGATAATAATTTTGAAAAAATAAAATTTTTGTTTGATAATATAATTACTTGTGATACAATAAAACCAGATAATTTAATTATTAAACATTTAATTGAATTTCTTGATGATGATGAAATTGGAATAAATGAAATAATAAAATATTTAAAAATACAAAATATAAATTTTCAAATCAAGTTAATAGAATTATTAATAATTAATAATTTCCTTTTATATTTAAATAATGAAACAAGTATTATGCTAATATTAAATTTAATAAAAATAAATAAAAATATTTGTCAAAACAACGAAATAACTTCAATTTTTGATAATGTTTATGGAGCTGATTACTTCATAATTGAAAAAGTAGAGCATTTATTTAATCAATTTTTTGGAATATTATCAAATAAGATAATAAATAATGAAAATAATTATTCGATTATAACTAAAATTACATTAATGCAAAATTTGATTTGGAAAATTAAAGGTAGAGATTTTCCAATATTAGAGCAAGTGCTAAATTTATTTGAGGAAATAAAAACTGGAAAAATAGAGAAAGAAGAAAAAGAAAAGTTATTTTTTTTTAATAATAATAATGATAATATTAAATATTTCAATGAGAAAAATATTACCCAATATAAATTTGAGCTTTTTAAAATATTGATTCCTGAAATAATAAATATTATTAAAGAAATTTTAAGATATAAATATGAGAATGACAATAAATTATCTTTTAAAAGAAGTCCTTCGAATATATCAACTAATTTTTATAAAAAATTATTAAAAAAAATATTATCATTTTTTTTTGAAATAAATCAAGATAATATCTATTATTATGATTTAATTTTATTTTTTTATAAAATATTTGTAAGCTCGGAATATTTGATAGATTTTATTTTACAAACAGATATAAATATTATAAATAAAGTTATGAAAATTGCTTTTTATGATGATAATAATGATGATATTAATAAAGTTAAAAGGAATAATACCAGATTAATAATGATAAAATTATTAGCTATAATTCTTGAAAATATTAACGATGATAATTTGAAGGATTTATCAGAAAATATACATAATTTAGAAAATGGAAATCCGCTCATTCAAAATCGTTTTAGTTATTTATATGAAAAAATTATTATTGAATTAAATTGTAATAATAAAATCCCCGATCTTATGATTAAAAAATATTTAGAAAATTTATTATTAATATGTATTAATAAAATAATTGAAACAGAAAAAGAAAAAACGTTTAAATTTGAAATTATCCTTAATAATATTTTTGATTTAATATTATATGATGATAAAGATAATTATACTAGTGAATGTATTTTTTACATTAAATCAAAAGATAATGATTTTAGAAAAAGTATTTTTTATATTAAATCAAAATATAAAGATTCCTCTAATTTAGAAAATTATTCTTAACTTAATTCTGAAGTTAACAAGGAATTAAAATTTGGAAAAATTATTTGCTTCATAGAAGATGATTTTAAAAATTTTAATATAGGTAAATTTAATTTAAGTGATAAAAAGATTGAATTTTATAAATCTAATATAAAGTATAATTCGATTAATAAAAATTCAAATATTTTGGATAATTATAAAGCTTTAATCTTAATGAAAGATTTTGAAGAATTAGATTTTTATGATATAAATAATATAGAAACTATAAAAATTTCTGATATAGAAATTATTAATACTGAAAATAGATATAAAAAAAATTTTTTTGAAAAAAATTCAAAATTAATTATATAAATTATAAAAGAAAAAATAGATAGTGATAAATTAAATGAAAAGGGAATTTATTTAGCATTCAAATTATTATCAAAGATAATAAAATATACAAATAAAGATCATTTAATAATGATATTAGAAATATTATCTAAGTTTTATTTTAAAAATAAAGAGAAAGAAATTGATTATCCATTTATGTCTCTTGAATATTTAGAAAAAAAGGTATTAGAAAATAAGAAATTTCAATTTAAAAATTTAAGGAACATCTATAATGAAAAAGATAATGACAATAAAAAGCATTTATATTCCATGTTTAGTTATAAAATAAAAGATAATATTTTAGAAATAAATAGGAATCTTGAATTTATCAAAAAAATTTCAAAATTTAAATTAACAAATCCAATTATAAAAGAACAATTTAACAATTCGGATTATATTACAAAAATAATGAATCATATGAATTATTTGATTTATCATTTTATTTGTATATAATAATTAAAAATTCAATTCTATTTATAAAAGTGTTAAATGAAGATATTTTTTCTAGTTTATCTAAAATTGATAATATTAATAATAAAATAAAAGTTATAATAATAGAAAGCCTTTCTCATGAAATTAATCAAAGTATAAAAAAATTAATTAATTTTATGACTAACACTTCAATTCCTATATTTAAATTAGGATTAAATAACTATGAAGCAATTACCGATTTTTTTATAAAAGGAAAATACATAAAATTCGCTCTTTATATTAATATTGATTGGTATGAAAAATATTTAGGAAATATGAAAAATGCATTCGGAATATGTAAATTAAATTTCGATAATAATTTTGAAAATGATATAATAAATTCAATAGAAAAAAAAAATAGTCAAATGCCAAAAAATTTAATTGATAAAATTAGAACAAATCCATTTTATAAAACGAGAAAATGCGAAAATTTTATGATGAATAAAGTTTGTTTATATGGTACACTTTGTGATTTTGCTCATGGGGATAAAGAAATTGAAGAATTTGAAAATATAAGAAATTATCTCAATAATCCGAGCATAATTGAAGAACAAAATAATTTGAAGAAATTATATGATAATATTAAAAATGAAGAAAATTATATATTTAAAATATTTAATATTAAACAATGCAAAAGACTTATTTATGATATTTTATGTTTTGATTGCTTTAAATTAACTGACACTGAAAAAATTTTTGGAAATATAGAAAATATAGTATATATTTATGAAAGTTTATTTTTAGAATATTATGTTAATGTTGCAAATGAAATGCCTAACGAGCCTTTAAAAGTAAAGCTTATACAATATTTTAAAAAATTTGTTAATGAAAATGAAACGGATTTATTAAATAATAAGTGGATTTTATATTATTTCCAGCAGATCGAAAAAATAGACTATAATAATAGTAAATTTGATCTTTCAGATTTTAATTTAAATAAAATAACACATTTTTTTAATGAAAAACAATTAATAGAGAAGACGCATCTAACACCGGAAATTTTATATGATAAAATATTATATTTAATCGATTTTATTGATAAAAATTATAAAAATGAAAATATTAATCATTCCATAAAATATTTCCTTGAAATTATTAATAAAATATCAAACTATGTGTTGGGTGTTGATGAAAAAACTAAATCTCAAAAAAAAATGGAATATTTAATATTATTAAAAACTATAAATATTTTGTATAATTATTATTCACATAAAAAAATTAGTAATCAAAATGAAATTATTGAGGAAATTATTACCCCTTTTACTATTCCAAATAGTTTAGAAGAAGTAATGAAGAAAATAATGAAGTTAAATTTACGTGGATATTTTCCTAAAAATAAAAATGAAAATTATAATTTTCTTTTGAAAGATGAATTCTATAAAAAAATGGATAACCAAACAGAATTAAAAATTGAATGTATTTTTAAATATCTCGACCTTTGTTTAGTACTTTTATATAAAGAAGGAGAAAATAGATTTTTTAATTATTTAATTAAAAAAGAAAACGTTTTAATTAAATATTATAATACTTTTAAATTATTATCATTGGAAAAATATTCTAATCATAAAAAAAATTATAAAGAAATATCTTCTTTTATTTATTATATATTATCTTTGCAAAATTTTGATAAAAATGATAAAATAAAAAATTATAATGAAAGTTTAGAATTGAAAATTAATCAAATTAATGAGTATAAATTTCAGGGAACATCAGAATTTTATGATATAACATTTAGTATAAAAAATAATAAAATTGATAATGAAGGATATAATAAAATAGTTATTTTTTGCTTTGATGAGCAAACAGCAAAATATTATTTTCAAGATATAATAGACTTAAATATTATTTCATATGATATGAATGAATATAAATTAAGAGTAAATAAAAATATATTTTTTGTACCATTAAAGTTTATTCCAACAAGATTATATTCCTTTGATATTTCAAATGATGATAATAGTATAAATTTTAAAGAATATGAAGAAATAACTAAATATTCTTGGAATATAGGTTTTAATGAAAAAAATATTTTATTATTATCTGAAGAAGATAATAAAATTTATAATTTTATTAAAGAAAATGATAAAGATGAAAATACTTTTTCAATAAACATAAATAAACATATAGAATTGTTTAATACTAAAACTAATCCTATTATAAAGTTAGAAGATTATTCTCCATTTGCATATGAAAAAAACGGAAAAGTACTTTTTATAGCTGAAAATACAAAAAATTATTCCTGTATAAATAGAAAAAAGCAAGGTATTATATTTCCAATTAAAATTCCAAATGTAAAAATTATTAATATATCTGCAACTCAATTTGAATGCTATGCAATTGGAGATGATGGAAATTTATATGAAAATATAGGAATTAACTACATAAATTTTATAAAAATTGTACCTCCGGAAAATGAAATTTTAGAAACAGAAAATAATAATAAATTCATTCAATGCTCTTGTGGAGAAGGCTATTTACTATGTATATATAAAAATAAAAATGGAAAATCCCATATTTATTCAAAGGGGAGAAATGATAACTATCAATGTGGAATAAATTAGAATAACAACATTCCATCTTTAATAAATTGTGAAATAAACAATAATTTAGATTTTAAATATGTATGCACATATAAAGATTTCTCAGCTGCTCTAAGTTCATGCGGAAAATTATACGTCTGGGGATATAAATATGATAGTTTATCAAAAATAAAAAAGCCATTGTTAATCAATGATGATGATAATATTATAATTGATAAAATCTCATTAAATTATTTTCATTTATATGCTATAGGAAGGAAATTTGAAAAAGGTAATTATAAAACAAAATTATTTTCGTTAGAAACTAATAATAATCAATCAAACAAAATTTTTATTTTAAAAGAAATAAACTTTAATAATCTTAATAATAGAATAAAAAATAATTCTAGCATAATTCCATTGCAAATTTTAATAGAAAAAAATAAAGTATATTTTTTAGGCTTTAATGAAAATAATTTTTTTGAAGATATTATTAAAAATTGTGAAATAAAAGATGGCAATAATAAGATTAAAATATCAATAAGTTACCAATCTATTCAAAGATTTGATAATAAAAAAGAAAATGAGTATAACTTAGAAAATTTAATAAATATTTACGACTCTAAAAATTTGGATAAATTTTTGGATTTATTTAATTCATTATCAGATAGTAATATAAAAGATTTAATTAAAGCTTTTGACAAAATAAAAAAAGGAGAAATTAAAACTGAAGATATTAATTACAATGAGTCAATTTCGTATTTTAAAAATAAAGATGAAAAAAATGAATTATTATTATTGCTTTTAAATAATGAAAAAAATGAAAGTAAAACTTTATTTAATTATTTAAAATTGAGAATATCTTTAATGGAAGAAAATTTAATAAATTTTATTAATATAAATAAATCTCTAAAATCTGAAGGATTCTTTCAAAAAATATTTGAACAAAATTTGATTTATATAAATGATGATTTAAGAATTACAATATTTTATTCACTATTTGAAAATATGAAATATTCTGAAGAATATCATGTCCGTCAATATGAAAAATATATAACCCTTGATAGAATTAAATCAAAAAATTTTAAAGAAAAAAAAATATGTGATAAGCATTTAACTAAAAGTATATTTGGTCAATTGTTTCAAAAGTTGGGTGATTTAGAAAGTAAATTTTTTCTAAAAAATAAAGGACAAAATCTTTTTAATGTTTAATTAAAAGGAGAAAGTGCAATAGATTTGGGAGGACCTTATAGAGAAATATTATCAGATATAATTGAAGAATTGCAATCTGATTATATTGAATTATTTATCAAAACTGGTAATAATTTGTATATAATTAATCCTAATGCCAATAATATTAATTATAATAAAGCTTTTGAATTTATTGGAAAATTAATGATATTAGCTATATCTTCTGATGAAACTTTAAATTTTTATTTGCATCCGATTATTTGGAAATGTTTATTAGAAAATGAAATTTCTTTTGAAGAATATGAAACAATTGATTTTAATTTTTATAATACTATTACAAAATTAGAAGAAGGTTTAATCAAAAAAGATAAAAATTTAATAAATTCTTTTGATTTACGCTTTGAAATAAATTTTAATGGAAAAATTATTACCTTAATAGAAAATGGAGGCGAAACTAAAATTAATTTAAAAAATGTCAAGGAATTTATTGATTTAGCTAAATCAAAAATATTAGAAGAGATAAATAATCAAATTAAATATATCAAAAATGGAATATATTCTGGAATTGAAAAAAATATATTAAAAATATTAAATTGGAAACAATTAGAAAAAATGGTATGTGGGGAGCCTGTATTCAATATTGAAGATTTTAAAAGACATACAAAATGTGACGAAAAATTAAAAGAAGTTAAATGGTATTGGGAATGGCTAGATAATTGCAAAGAAGAAGATAAATTTAAATATTTAAAATTTGTTTCAGGAAGAAGCAGATTACCTAATACTGATTATAATCATTCAATAATAGTAATGAAAAATTCGGATTATAAATTACCTATTGCTCATACATGTTCAAGTGAATTAGAATTATCAGAATATAAATATAAAGATTTGCTTTTCAAAGCAATGGACATTGCTATTAACCAAAAAGAAATGTATATTAGCTAAAATTAAAAATAATTACTAATATAGAGACTTTAATTAATTTAATATTAATTATTAATTATTAATTATTTTATAATTTTTTTATAAAATCTTTCTTTGGGATTTAGGATATAAATGGGGATTGGGGATTGGGGATTGGGGATTGGGGATTGGGGATTGGG
>JAJJLE010017665.1:0-11069 GCA_023897235.1 Entodinium longinucleatum | reverse complement strand
TAATTACATTTTTCAGATAATCTTAATTTTATAATAAATTCCAAAAAACTTAGCAATTTTTGATTTATAATATAATCCACTTTTCCTATTTCTTTTATAATGAAATTAACTAAATAATCATTTGTTATCATTTTTTTGTATTCTTCCTTGTTTTGATTAAAAAATTCTTTATAAATAAGATGCTTATTAATTTCTGTTTTTATATTTTCTTCAAATCTATTTAATTGCTCTTCATAATTTTTATTAGCATCAACAATTTTTTTCTCACTGTAAATTTTTCTTAATGAATTTTCATTTTTTTTAAAACGTTCTGCTAATTCCGAATTAAAATAGTTATTTAATTCATTTAAATATTTTTTACATCCTGGAAGTTTCATCCCATTATCTAATTTTATTTTATTAGAATTAATATTTTTATTCAATTTTTTTTGAAATTTAATTTTATCAAAAGCTTCATTTATTAATATATTTAATGAATCTATTTCAAAAATAGTATCTAAATTATCATTATTTAATAATGGAATTAATATATCTTTTTCGAAAATATAATTTAATAAATTTAATAAATACTCACAAAAATATATACTTAATTTACTATTAATTATTTCAAAGAAATCTATATCATTAATTTCATTTATACCTTTCATAAAAATATCTTTAATTACACCTTGAATTGATTGTCCTTGCTTTTCTAAATTATTTAAAAATAATTTTTTTAATTTTTCATTATTTAAAATTTTTTCTGCACATTTTATTTTGATATTTTTTGAGTTCAAATTATCTGTTTCAAACAAAATATTATAATCGAAATAGTTCAAAATTATGAATAATTTATTTTCAAGAAATTCTGAATTTTTAATATAATCTCTTGAAATAGCAGATTCATCATCATTATTTATTATTTCTAAAATAGAATTTTTATGGCCTTGCAAATTATCAATAAATATTTGATAATATTCTTCATTAATAAATGGTATTAAGTCAGATTTTATGACAATATTATCTTCTTTTTTAATTGTTCTTTGTTTATGGATAATAAATAAAATTAATTTATTTTTTATTATCGGATTTTCTTTTTCAAAATTATTAATAACATAATTTATTGAATTTATTTTAATCAAATCTTTTTCCGAAAATTTAATGCACAATAAATTTAAATTTGGAGCGTTAGTAAAAGTTTTTAATAAAAATATTAAATCATTTTCACATTGAATTGACTCTATCATTTCAATAATTGTTGATTTGCAATTAAACACTCCAAATTCATTTTTTATTTCTATATTGTTTTCTAATATATTTTCGGTTATTTTACTAAAAGTATAAATAATATTTTTTCTCTTCTTAATATTTGCAAAAAATTCTTCAAAATTGATTTTGTTAGATTCTTTATAATATTTTAAAATTATTTGATAAAGATTATTATCTTTTTTATGCAAATCAGAATATTTCATAGAAGCTATAATATCTTGACAAAATGTTGGCACTATTTTTTTTAATATTTCTTTTATCATAAAATCTTCGTATTCAGCATCTTGAATATTATTATTTTGGTCTTCAATTTTATTTTTTAGCATATCATTTTTTATTTTGAATATTAATCCCTCTATATTATGCTTTTCGCAATTAATTAATAATTTATCCAAATCTATTTTCAATTCTTTATTTTTATTAAAAGAAGAAATTAATTTAATATAGTCATATATTTTATTAGCAATTTCTAAATCTTTTTCCTCTAAGAGCATATTAAAATTAATTATATGCTTTTCAAATCTATTTAAAAATGGAGGATCTAATTTTAATTGTTGGATTTGGTTTTTATTAACGATTACAACAGCATGAAAATCCGTATTAACTTGAGACGATACTTTTGCGTATTCAAATGCGATTCTAGCGAATTTTTTATCTCCGCAAATTGAAAAATTTTGATTAAATAAATCATATAAAGAAGGATAAACAACATCTAAATCTTTTAAAATTAGGATATTTGGAGTTTCCATAATATATTTTATTTTATTTAAGATTTCTTCACTATATCTTCCTGATTTAATATCATTTTTATACTTACTTCCTACTAGTTCAATATAATTTTTATTTAATGAATTTAATATATATTTAACAATATCACATGCGTCATTTCCCTCAGAAATTAGCATCAAATATCTATTATTTGGTTCCATTATATTTTTTTTTATTGCATTTAAAACAGAAAAATCTTTTTTGTAGTCGACACTTTCATCATATTTATCTTTGTATAATTCTTTAAATATTTCATTTATTTTATAACTTGAATCTTCTAATCCTCCGAAGTTTCTACTTAAAGAAAGAATTGCAATTTCGGTCAATACTTTTGATTCATTACCACTTAATTCTTCTTGTCTTTGTAATAATTCTCTCATAGCTATTTTTATTAATGTATAGAAATCTCTATTTCCATGAAAATCTTTGTTTTCATTAGAATTTTCTTTACATAATTGAATATATTTATAATAAGCCACAGCTAAAGTTTCGAAAAAATCTCTATAATTATTTGAAAGTACGAAATCTAAAGCTTCTGCTATTGAGAAAGCTGTATCTTTTAAATCTGAAATATCATAGTCAGTAATTGATAAATTTAAAGCACGATTTATTTTAGCTGCATCCAATCTCCAATTAGAAATACCAAGAAAAGGTACTGAGTTTTCTCTATCTCTTTCTAATAAAAAATGAATGATTTTTAAGGGATTATTACTTGATCTTTCGGCTAATCCCATTTCATCAAAGAAAACTAATGTTATTGTATTCTTATTTTGATTCTCAATTTTATCTTTAAGAGCTTTATCGAATACTTTTTGAATTCCATCAGAAGTACTTGTTTCTGAACCTTGATAATAATGTCTATATAGCTTTCCTTTATCTCTAAAAAATGTTTTTTCCGATTCTTCTCCTTTTAATGTATTATATAATATTTGAAAACTTAATGATTTTCCCGTTCCAGGCTTTCCTATTATTATGAGTGGAATATTTGCTTCAATGCAAGTATAGCAAGTATATAAATTTTCTTTTAGAGCTCTATTTAATGCAATACCATCCTTTTCACCCCTTTCCATTTTTTCGGTTAAACCTTTAATCTCTGACTCAGGAAATGCTGTAAAATTGAAGAATATTTTAGATAATTTATTTGCCAATTCTTTTCTATATTCTTTATCATTTAATCTTAAATAATAGCATAAATATATAGTCATCTGCAAACTTTGCTTTAAAATATTGTCCATACTAGATTTATTATCACCAATATAAATATTCTTAAAATATTTGATAAAATATTCAAAGAAAACTCCAAATCTTCTAATTTCCCTTAAACTTACAGCTGATCTATCATATTTTTCTCTAATAAAATCATGAGATATGCAAATACTTTCAAAAATATCTTTAATTAATAAAGAAATATCATTTTTTTCAAGATGCTGAATTACTTTTTCTCTTTTCATCTTTGACAAAATTGAAGTTATAGTATTTTTTATATATTTTTTTTCATCTTCTTCTTGCAATGAACCAAAATCGAAAATGAAATTAAGTAATGAATAGGGGAGAGGATTTACAGTGTATACCAAATTATTTAACTTATTTTTTTCTTTTAGATTATAATAAACTAAGCCACTTTCTCTCATTTTTTTTGTCAAAACTCTATAAGGATTGCATGCACCTAAAAAGACAAAATTATCACTTATTTTTTTTCCTAAATAAGTGTGATTACACATTATTTCAGTGATTAATCCTAAAGAATTGCATGCATTTATCTCATCAAAGAAAATCCAAATTTTTTCATTTTGCTTGTTTTCTTTTTTAACTTTGTTTTCAACTCCCTCTATAAAATCGATGATATCTTTATCTTTTATTCCTGCATGAATATTTAATTTTTCCCAATTTGCTTTCCCTTTTCCATATATTTTTACCAACATTTCTAATAATTTAGTTTTTCCTACTCCGGTTTCTCCCATTAATATAACAGGAATATTAGCCTCAATATTTAATAAAATTCTAACCATTTTAATAAAATTATCTGATACAAATATATAATTTCCCGAATCTTCACATATTTTTTTAAGTTCATCAATCTTCATTGAATCTAATGAAAATATTTTTTTTATTTCTGAAAGAAAGCCATTATGAGTCATATTTTTGTAATCTATCAGATCATTTAAATTATCTAAATTTTTATAACTAATGATATCTTTGATTTTATTTATATTTTTTTTATCGAACTTAACTAGATCTGTATTTTGAGAATTCCAAAGTAATTTTAAATCTTTATAATCATCTGTTGTCTTATCATTATTGGATATGATACTATAAGTGATTCCATCCATGTTGAAAAATACTAAACTTGGCTTAATCTTTCTAAATGAAAAAATTTCTTTTTTCATTTTTTCATCGGCTAATGCCATAACTCCATCTTCAATAGCTTGAGCTTCATTATATTCTCCCATAATTTCCATTGATTGCTTTTGTAAAGATAAAACTGCATCAAATGGTGATTGAGTAAAAATTTCTGTTAATTTAATGAAATTTTCAATAATTGTCTTTCTAGATTTTTTTATTACACTTTTTATTAAAGAATCCTTTTCGTAAAAGAAAAATGGATTTTCTGTAAATTTCATAAACTGGACTGATAATATTTTAATAAAATTCATCTTTTGATAATAATTTTGATTTTTTGAATTAAAATATTTATTAATAATTTCTTCGCATTGTTTTGCAGACATTCTAATATTTTGATATAAGTCTATATTTTTAGTTTCAATTTCATTAGTATCATATAAAGTTAAAATTTCAGCAACAATTGAAATAGGAGAATCTTTAATTATTTTAATATTTTCTTCTAATCTTAAAGGCCCTAATTCCTCAATTTTAACTTTTTTAAATAAATCCAATAATTTATATTTTTTATCAAATTCGACAAATCCATTAGGTATTTCAATGATTATATTTATATCATATCCTAAATAATAGAGTTTTTCATTTGAATCTAGATATCTTAAAATAAGAAGTTTAAATAAAATTTCATTCATCAAATCATCATTATCTGTATCGGATAAATCTAAATGTAAATAATTCAAATTTCCTTTTTTTAAATCTAAATTAAGATTAATCAAATTATCAAATATATATTTTCTATTAAAAGATCCTCCTAAAGGAAGATAATAATATTGTCCTCCTTTATTTTTCACTTTATATTTTATTTCTGTAGTTTTCCCGAAGCCAGAGCTTTTTGACGAATATAATTCTGTTCCGCTAAAAGAATTAATGTTTTTTTGAAAATGTTTAAGATATTTATCATTTAAAATATTATTTTCAGGAATAATTCTTTCTAAATCTCTAACCAATCCGGAATCTTTCTTTTCATATATAAATAATATATAAGAATTTATTTTTTGATTTTTCGCTTTAAATAATTTAAGAATATTCTTTATAGTTTTTGTAATCCTCCTTGTTGTTGATAAATCAAGACACTCCATATTACATAACAAAAATAAAATAGGTTTATTACAAAATAAAGCTCTATATAAAAATGCTCTTATTTTTTGAATGGTAGTTTCTTCGTTACAAATCAATAAAGTATTTATTATAGGTAAATTATTTGTCATATTTAAATATATATCTATTATATTTTCAACCAATAAACTATTATTATCATTAAATTTCGCGTTTACCTTTTTTACTTTTACTTTCCTATATAAGCCTGGTTCCAATTCAATAGTATCTAAAATTTTATTTTGTTCATATATTTCATTAATATCTAGATTATTCTTTTGAAAAAGTAGATTTAAATATGAATTAATATTTTCTAAAACGTTCATTTTTGGATCACTTTCATAATTAATATTTATATTATTGATCTTATTTAATGCTACAGAATTTATTAAATTTTTTATATTTTCAGAAACTTTATTTTTTTCGTTTAATTTAATGAATTGTTCCCCATAAAATAATCTTAAAAGAGGATATTTTTCATATCCATCTTTTATACTATGCTGAAACTTTTTATTTATTTCTAAATATTCTTCAATTATTTTTTCTAGATTTTTATTATTCTCATCAGTTGCTTGAGAATCTTTAATTTCAAGGGATAAATTACTTAAATTGGGATATCCAGATTTGATCAAACTGTTAAGAGTTTTATTCAAATATTTAATATTGTCTATAAGGTTAACATATTCTTTTGTAATTTGGGCTTTATTTTTACCTGATTTTTCATTGCCATTTTTTTCTTCTTCTCGGCTTAGCTTAACTGAATTTGTCATTAAAATTTTATTTCTCAGTTCTTCCAACTTTTTAACTCCTTTATCATCTATTGTGTAAGTAAATGAATTTAAATTTTTATCCTTAAATAATTTTAAAGATGATTTCATAAGTAAATTTTCTATCATTTCAATAGTAGATTCAGCGTTGTCCCCAAACGATTTGTACATATTAATTATCTCTCCATAAGTTTTTAAATACCCTTGCATATGCACAGCTATTTTTTTATCTTTAATATATTCTTTATTGAAATTTTCTATAAGCTCTTTATCAGTTGTAATTTTGTGATTGTTAACAAATTTATCAAAAAAAGAAAATACAATTTCTAAGTTATTAATATCTGAAATCTGTAATTCAGAAGCACTTTCATCAATAAAATCATTCAAATTTCTAATTTCGAATTTTTTTTCTTTTATTGTTCTAATAAATTTAATAGATTCTTCTTTATCTATCATTAATTTATAAAATAATATAAGAGAAGTCTCTTCTTTATGTATATCGCAATCGTAATCCTTTAATAGAATGATTGCACTTGTAATTTCAGCACTACTAACATCATTGGAAGAAATTAATTTTGAAGTTTCTTCAAATTTATCCGAAAACTCTGTTTTTTTTATTTCAATAAGATTAAATGAATTTATAAAAGTATGTATTCCTTTTAGTATTTTTAAAATTTTATATTTATTTGAATAATTTTTTAAATCTGTAAGTAAATTATAACGAATATAATTATCTTTTTTTAAATCGGAGAATTCTTCCCTTAAAAACGCAATTTCCTTTGAAAAATCATTTTTAGGATTTTTAAGTTGATTCATTATTTCTTCAACATATTCTATTTGAAAGAATGGTTTTTTAGATTCCTTTTGATTGATAATTTTTTCAAAAGTATTTCTAAAAATTTCAATTGATTCTTTAAATATTTTATCCTCATTTTCATCATTTTTTATTTTTTCTTTCTCAGAAAAAATGGATAAAAAAAAACATGAATTTTTGTATTTTAGAGCTTTTACCTCTTCTTTAACTTTTTCATAATCAAAATCTTTTTCATTTGATAAAATATTATCAATCTTTGAAAGTTCAGATATTTTTTTTTCTTTGCATAGTTTTATTTTTTCTTTGATTTTCTCAATTAATATTTTTTTTGATTCTTTGTAGAATGTATTATAAAAATCTTTAATATTTTGAAATTCATTAATTTTATTTCGACAAATATCTAAAGTTGAGACTAATTTGTTATATATTGATTTTGCCTCATTTTCTTTTGGTATTATCACTTTTATTCTATTATAGAAATTTTCTTTTTTTTGCTTATTAATTAGATTATTTAGTTTTTCAAATTCGATATTACACTTTTCTAAATCATTATGTATTTTATCTTTAATCGCTAATGTCTTTATTAGATATTCACCTTTTATTTCTTTATTATTTATAAATTTCTTACATTTTTCTAAGAATAATTTAAATAATTGATAATTAAGATTTATATTATTCTGATAAAAATCATCTTCTATTAAAATATTTTTTTCCAATTTGTCTAAAGAAAAAGATATAATTTTAGAATCTTTGGATAATAAGAGCATTGAAATAATTGATTCTGCATTAAGTTTATTATCATTGTATTGTGTAATAAAAAAATCTAAAATGTTTCCCTTTATTTTTTCCAAAATTGATGACATTTTTTGATTTTCCAATAGATTAAAATAATATTTAACGGTTAAATCATAGTTTATAATAAGTTCATCTGTTATTTCTTTTAAATTAAATGAATTATTGTCATTTATGATTAACCAATTATCGAATATTGAAAAAATTAATTTTGTATCTTTTTCTAATAAAGCAGTATATTTTAATTCTTTCATTTTTTCATTTATTAAAGCTGTAAATTTTTTATTTATTTGATTATTTGGAAAAAGCTGAAAAATGGAATAAAAATCTTTAACTTTTTTCATTTTTTTAAGTAATAATGAATAAAGTTTATCTTCACATTTAGGATTTAATCCCGAAAATATATTCATAAGTTGATTTTTTTCTATTAATTTTAAGTTATTTAAATAATTTTTATCTTCATCAGTTATATTTATATATTCAAATATCTGAGGATCCCTTTTTTCACTTTTCCGAAATCTTTCACTACAATAATATTTGTCTTGCGATGTGATGAAATCTTTAATTTCTTCTAAATTCATTTTCTCTTTTCTCATTAAATTAATTCCTTTAGAATGAATTTTTTCATAAAGTAATTGAATTAATTCTTCTTTTATGGAAGGATAGAGAATTGATAAAAAATTATACAATTTGCATAATTCAGTTAATGTCCTTGTAGAATAAAAACTCAATAAATTTCCAAAGAATATATTATAATCGAAAATTGGCTTATGATTCTTTTCTTTTGATAATTTGACTATTTTTGATAGATTTATTTGCAACTCTTCAATTTTATCGTTTTCATCTGGTGCTAATAATTCTAATGTTGATGTATAAAAATAATGCTCTTTATTTAAAATTTTATAAATCTCATCATAGTGAGATAGGATAAATTCCAAGTTATCTGATAACCCCTCTGATAAACAAAGAATAAAAGTAATATCTTCTTTTTTTTCTGCTGCTGACAATAAATTTGCTTGAAATGCAATTATATTTTTTTTTTCTTTTATAGAATCAAAATCAAAAATATCTAATTTTTTATTTTTGATTAAATCCAAAACTTTTCTACAATATTTTTTTCCATTCTTAGATTGGATTAATTTTATTAATTGTGGTTTATCAAGATTAGCATATATAGTTACAATCAAATCATAAAATTTTGATTTCTGCTCTCCTAATTTTAATTTTTCAATTTCTTCATTTGATAAATACAATTCGGGTTTTATAGGAGTTTTAGCTTGTAGCTCGTAATCTCTTATTTTTATCGATTGAATATTTTCAGGTTCCAATTTTAATATTATACTTTGCTTGAAAATGGATAAAAAATCATTTGCCCTTATTATAATTTCTTTCCTGTTTTGGAAAAGCTCAAATATTTCTTTCAGTAATCCGATTTTAAATATCTTATCAATATTTCTTTTTTGATCAAAAAAGAAAGAACAATAAACATAAATTATATTATAAGGATTTATTTCGGTTATATTATTAAAGGAATCATAATTCAAATTATCCAAATGATAATAATATTTTTTTGTTGATTTTATTTCAAGAGAGCATTTATGCTCAATTTTTTCATAATCTTTTAATATTATTCTTAAGCATTGAATGGGATTTTTTGATTTAATTTGAATGAAAATTATTCTTTCTAATTCTTTATTTGAATTTTTGAATGTATAATCATATATTGGTATTGGGATATAATTTAAATAATAATTATTTTCATCTTCTTGATATATTGAAACATGATATTCATTTTGAAGAACTTCTTTTATTGTAAAGAAAAAAAATACATTATAATTATCATTCTTAGATAAAGGAATTATTTTGTAATTTTTAAAATTATACCAATCTTTTTCATCCGACAATTCATTTTCTGAATTTAAATTAATTTTATTGTTTTGCAAATATGATTTTAATTTATTTTTTTCTTCTTCTTTAATATTTAATTTATTTATTTGACTTTCTTTCAATAATAATAAAGATTTTCCATCATAATCAATTTGATGAAGAGAAAAATCTGAAAAAAATAGATTTTTTTTTAAAAAGTATTTTACATCATCTTTTGAACTTTCTTCATTAATAACTATCTCTTTTTTTGTTTTTTGTTCTTCTAAATAATTTTTCCATTTATTTTTTTGTTCATCTGAGATTTCAAATTCATCTATTTCTTTTTTTGTTAAATTAAAAAAAGTTTCTCCATCTAATTCTAAATCTTTTATCACATTTTCAGGGATTTCAAACTTTTGCTTTAGAAAATTAGCCACTTCTTCAACTTTACTTTCTGTGTTAATTGTTTTTTGAGGTATCTCACTTGATTTTAATTTTTTTACATAATTTTTTAATACTTCTTTTTCTTCTAAAGAAATAATCTCTAGGCCATCTATTTCATTATCTTCTAAATTATATAGAGTTTCACCATCAAGTTCCAATTCATTAATCGATTCCTGCGAAAATTTTAATGAATTTTTTAAAAAATTAGAAACATCTTCAGAACTACTTTTTTTAGTAATAATAAAAACTTCATTCTCTGCTCCAATATTTTCATTTGGAGTTAATTTTTTAAAAAATTCTATATACTTAATGAGTTTTTTCCTTTTACCTAAATTTAATCCAATTTTCTTCATTTCATCTTCTTTAAGTTCCATTAGTTTCTTACCATCAATATTATTTAAAGGTTCTTTAAAATCGAGGCATTTTTCAAAAAAATTTTTTACTTCTTCTGGAGTAGAGTTAGAATATAATTTTTCATTTATCTCTTTTTCTTTAAATTTATCTTTGTTATTTTCTAAATATAATTTCAATTTTTTTATATTTCCGAATTTTAATCCAATTGGATTCTTAAATTCTTCATCTGATAAAAGGAGTAGAACATCTCCAGTAATGCTTTCTTTTCTTATATTATTTTGTATATCTTCGGATATTTTACAATTGTCCACAAAAAATTTTACAACATCTTCTTCATTTGATTCGTTTGAAAGACTTTGTGACATTTTATATATAATAAATAATTAAGTATAGATTTATTATCTAATTTTTATAATAAATAAATTTTTTATATATATTTAAATTAGTTAATTGAAAAACTATAAATAATGGGGATTGGGGATTGGGGATTGGGGATTGGGGATTGGGGATTGGGGATTGGG
>JAJJLE010017664.1:0-11188 GCA_023897235.1 Entodinium longinucleatum | reverse complement strand
CCCAATCCCCAATCCCCAATCCCCAATCCACAATCCCCAATCCCCAATTATTAATTAATATTTATTTTCTTATGGATTCTTTAAATATCTGATTGATATTGTTTAATTATAATTTAAATTATTTAACCGAATAATAATTAAATAGTTTTTTAAATAATAAATTAAACTACTTTTAAACAATATATATTATATAAATAAGATTATCATGCATATTGTTTTATATTTAATGCTTTTTTGTTCTCTTTTTTTTGTGCTTTCTCTTTCCAGAAGTAGAATTATTATTTAATTCAGTATTTTTATCTGTTATTTGTTCTTCAATAGTAATTAAATGCTCTTCATTTTTATTTTTATCTTCATCATCTTTTTGATCTTCTTTCTTATCATCTTCAATATTTTCATTATATTTTTGCTCAATTTCTGCTTTTTTCTCTGTCTCTTTATCATCTTCTTCATCTTTTGATTCATGTTGTTCTTTTAATTCATTTGATACTCCCATATTTTCTAAAATTTCTTCCTTTTGCTCTTTTTTATCATTCTCTGAAGATATAATTTCATTAATATTTTCTTTTTGTTCATTAATTATTTGCTCCTTATCTTCTTTTGAAACGTTTTCTTCAATTATTTCTTCTTTTTGTTCATTAATATGAATTTCCTCTACTTTATTATTATTTTCCTCAATTACTTCTTCTTTTTTATTATCTTCAATTATTTCATCTTTTTTATTATCTTCAATTATTTCATCTTTTTTTTCTTCAATAACCTCTTCTTTTTTTTCTTCAACAACTTCTTCTTTTTTTTCTTCAATAACTTCTTCTTTTTTTTCTTCAACAACTTCTTCTTTTTTTTCTTCAACAACTTCTTCTTTTTTTTCTTCAATTACTTCTTCTTTTTTTTCTTCAACAACTTCTTCTTTTTTTTCTTCAACAACTTCTTCTTTTTTTTCTTCAACAACTTCTTCTTTTTTTTCTTCAATTACTTCTTCTTTTTTTTCTTCAACAACTTCTTCTTTTTTTTCTTCAACAACTTCTTCTTTATTATCTTCAATTACTTGATCTTTTTTTTCTTCAATAATTTTATCTTTCTTATTATCCTCAATTATTTCATCTTTTTTTTCTTCTTTTTTTTCTTCAATTATTTCATCTTTTTTTTCTTCAATTACTTCTTCTTTTTTATCATCTTCAATTTTTTCTCTTTCTTATTATCTTCAATTATTACCTCTTTTTGCTCGCTAATTTTATTTTCTTCTTTTTTAGCTTCTTCAATTTTTTCCTCTTTCTTATTATTATCTTCAATCACTTCTCCTTTTTGCTCATTAATTTGAATTTCTTGCTTTTCTTCTTTTTTATTTTCTTCAATTATATTTTCTATATTTTCTTTTTGATTAATAACTTCAGCCTTTTCTTCTTTATTCATTTCATTACTTTTTTCTATAATATTTTCTTTTATCTCTTCTTTATTTTTATCTTTTTTACTATCTATTTCTTGGCCATTATCAGTAATTATTTTTTTTTTATTCGTTTTTTTAATTTTTTTAATAATTTTTTTTTCTTTATTGGGCTCTATTCCATCACTATCTTTATGCTTTTTTTTAATTTTTTTTTCTTTATTACTATCCATTCCATCACTATCTTTATGTTTTTTTTTAATTTTTTTTTCTTTTTTATTACTGTCTTTAATATTTTTAGAGCTTTTTTTCTTTTGAGGTCCATCAATCCCTTTTTCATTTTTTTTCATAATTTTTTCCAATTCATCCACAGCTTCAATTATGGTAGACACAGACCACGCTTGCGTATTGCAACTTCCTGGACAGAGACTTCCATTTTTATTCGTTAATTCAGGTAGTCCACTCCATTTATCATTTTTTATATACGTTTGAAACGGTATCAGTTTTTTGCATATTATTGAATAAATATTTTCTTTTAAATCATAAAAATGAGTATTAGCTATTAAATAGAAACCAACAGGCCATACCCACTCTGGTCCATTATGATAATTAAATCCATGAGCTAAATGATAATTATTTGAATCATTATCATTTAAATAATCTCCATTATAATTTTTATCCATATAATCTAAAGTTCTTATACCGACACAATTTTTTTGTACTAAAAATTCTTCGGATAATTTCATAAATTTAATAGCATGTTCTTTATTAAATAATTCAGGCGCTATTGCCATTGGGATAAATATATTAGGTCTTAATTGTGCTTCATGTCTATAATCGTTATCATTAGAAATATAATCTTTATAAGTATTATCGTGTAAACTGAATTGGTTTTTTTTTTCGATAAAAAAATATTTTTCAAAATTATTTTTAATTTTATTACTCCATTCTTCGAATTCAAGTTTTTTTCCATTTTTTAAATTGATACTATTATAAGGATATTTTCCTTCCTTATTTAAATTATTTAAATGAACTAAAGTATAATATAATAAACCTATAATTTCACAATCAGCTCCATTTCGTGGAGATGCTGGATGACCTTTATTTCCTGCTTTGAATGATGAGCCCATTTTATCCATCCATGTCCCACAGTTCCATTTATTTCCTCCATAAATGAATCCATTTTCTTCGTTAAAATAAATATTGATATTAAATCCTTCATCTGTCATTTGTTCATCGATTTGTTTTCCAGCTCTCCATTCTCTGAAATTTATACCACTTACATGCCTTTGTAATATTTCTTGAACAATATCACATAATTTCATTTTTTTATTTTCGCCTTTTTTCTTCTTATAATCATGTTCATTATAATCATCCGATAAAAACACCATATTAATCTCTGTACTTAATACATTATAATCTTGGCTCATTTCAACATAATCAACAACACTTTTCATGAAAAACCAGGTAGCATCACGAGCATTATATCTACTATTTACTCCACTGTCTAATAAATTAGGAATCAAGCCATGTCTCATGACTGAAGCATAATTTAATAAAATGGCTTTGGCTTCGTTAAATAGTCCAGGAATTAAAAATAAACCTTTAAATGCGATGAAAGTGTCTCTTCCCCAACAACGCATATACTCTGTCGAAAAATGGGGTAATCCAGCTGAAAGAGATAATTTATTTAATGGGAGATTTGTGTTATATTTAAAACGAGATGATTCTATGTAACCACAAAATTGAGGAATAGCATTTAAAAGTAAACGAGAAAATGATGAAAAATTAATTATTGATTTATTTTGTATTAAAGAGTATAATTTCATTAAAGTGATATTGTATATTGTATCTATTATTTTTGTGATATAAACAGGCTTATGATGAATATATAATTTCGTGTAATTAATATATATTTGATATAGTATATCATATAATTTTTTTAAATTCGGTTGATCTTTATATCTTTTAATAGTATAATCTAATAACCAATCTCCACTTCGGATATTATCTAATATACTATTATTTTCTTTTGTTAATTTGAATTCATTTAATTTTTTATGTAAATGACTAATTCCAGCATAACATAAGGGTCCAAAATTATCAAATGCATAATTTCCTCTTTGGCCTTTAGTATTATCTAATTCTTCTTTCTCGCATTTATATAAGATTAAATTAATATCACAAATATCTACATTTGCCATCAAATTTTTCCAGTCTTTATTAATTTTATTTATATCGTTTTCGATATTAATTAAAGCATTTCTGACTTCATCGGTTAATTTAAATTTTAATACTATGCACATATTTTTAGGAGCATTAGCATTAAAATTAATAACAGTTCTTCCTTTTTCTTGACTTATAGAACTGAACCAGTTAATCCAATTACCATCTTTAGTAAAATATATATCAGAATCGGTACCATATAATCCATCTCTTTTTTTAAATTCTTCAACATTAATATTTCCTATACTCATAGTACTTCCACAAATAAATTCAGAATATATTCCAGGTAATTCGACTCTTGTAGGAGTCGTATTATTTTGATCATATCCTGTTCTACAGATTAAAGCATACCCGTCGCAATTTGGAGTATTTTTAAGATAATTTTCCTCGGGGACAAAAGTTCTAAATATGCATAAAAATTGATTATCTTGATGTAAATAAAATTCATTTTTATATAAAGATATTTCATTTCTTATTGAATTCAATGTACGTCGTAAAATTTTTAAATCTTTCATATGATATTCTTTTTGTTTATTATGAGAAGTTTCATTTAATTTGAATTTATTTCCTAATGTAATAATATTATTAACATTGCCTTTACCATCATTTTCTTTGGGCTTAGAATCATCACAAATCCATTGCTTTTCATCTATGACATATTTATATAATATTTTTTGATTATTTTTTAATTTAATATTAGTACTAAAAATATCTCCGGATTTATTTAAATGAATATCTGGTTTCCAACCTCTGCAGCTAAGGGCTAAATCTACCCTTTTAGCCCAATGGCATCTAAATTCGAATTTTATTTCTAATTCATCTTTTTCTTTGTCTTCTTTTTTTGGTGGTATATGCTTATGGTCTACGAACATATTAATAAATTGTTCATCATAAATATATTTTCTTTGCTCGTTTACTACAGATGGTTGAATTGGGAATAATTGGTCGAAACCACGAGTTGAACCTATTGCTGTTGAACTAAATGAATTACAAGCCATTTTGGTTAAATTTAAAGATAAATTTTTCATTTTTTGATAATAAGTTTCATTATCATGTGTGAGATCGAAAATTATACTATGAGGTAAAGAAGGTAATAAATATTTCATTTTTTTAAGGGTAATATTATCTTTATTATCATTATTTATTATATAATCAAATTTATTCTCCTCGATTTTACCTAACATATGTTCAAAACCTCCTCCATATCTATGTATTTGCTCACTTAATTTCCATACATTTTCACACCATATTAATTCTCTTATCAATAAATTTATTCCAATCCTATTCACAAAATAAATTTCTTTTTCCTTCGAAGTGAATAATTCAGCCATAATAATTAAATCAGGATTAACTTCTCTAGCTTTTTGTGCTAAATATTCCGCAACAAAAATGGGAGTCGAATGTGCATTATCTAACCTAAACCCATTAAACATTTTAGCCATGCTTTGAACATATTTAGTCATATGCTCCATTAAATAAACGCAATCACTTGGAGATTTCCCATAATTTAATTTAGGGCAATCACTCCAAATATTAATTTTTCTTTTAAAATAATAATAAGTCCCTTCTTTAGTAAAATCAGGAGCGGGATTATTCGGGTCCTCGCTTTCACCTACCCATCCATTGCAAGCGAATATTTTTTTTTTATCCGTGTTATCAAAAACGGCAAAATATGGCCATATCAAAGGTTTTTTTACTCTTGTGGCCTTGTTATGATTTGTTATGAATTCCCAATGTATTCCCCCACGAATATTTTTTACTGCATTGACTAACCAATTCTGTATTGTTTGCTTCCAACGTGTATTACAATCATTCATAATTTTTTCGGCTTTGCTATAAAATGAAGTTTTATTTGATATATTGTTATTAAATAATTTTGTTATACAAGTTCCAAATTTAATTTCATCTATGATGACACCGTTACGCGAATATCCTATATTTTTTAAACATTTATCAAATATATAATTTATTGCATCATTATCATTATATATTCTTATTGAATTTATCTCAGTATTAAATTGATTTTTATCCTGGGTATATTGCGAGTAATAATTATCTAAAATTTTTTTATTTTCAGGAATATTTATCATAAAGAATTCATACAAATTAGCTCTATTAATTAAATTCCATAAATCACTTTCTATTTCATTTAATTCATTTTCATTATGAACAAAAGGTTGAAATTTTCTGCTTGTTTTACAATCGCAGAAATCATTCGAATACTGTGATAAAATTTTATCGAATTCATAAGCACAATTTAACCAAGGAGTATTTTCTAAATTATATCCACATTCAGGATGATCTCTTAGCCATTCACTATTATCAGAGGCATGATTTAATACTATATCAACTAAAGAACCTATACCATATTCTTCTCTTCCTTTATCTAATTGTTCTTTCATCATTTTTTCTTTTTCTTCTTCGGATAAATCAGTATTAAAAAAAATATTATTTATTTTTGTGTTATCTCTCAGGCAATATAAAGACTCACTGATTCCTAATTGTTGTATAGGAGTAAAATGAACAAAATTATATTTAAGTTTTGAGGCTTCTTTGAAATAATTTTCAAAATTATCAATTTTACCTAATGATTTTGATAGTACTGTCTGTAATTGAATATCATTTAATTCTATTTTTTTACCTCCAATGATTAATTTAGGTAAAACTGTAATATAAAAAGGTTTTGTGTTTTTTTGAGTCCCTGTTGAAAGACAATTATACATAAAAAAAAATTGTACAGAGCCAGTACGTTCTAATTTAATTTCGTATATTATTGATGTAGATATTTCTTTTGGCTCGAAAATAAATTGAGTAAAATCTTCTTTTTTGATGTTTTCTTGAGTTAATAAATGTTCTTGGAGTTCATAAGGAAAATTTTCTTGGGCGTTTGATATTAAACATATATTATTAGTTATATCTAATCCATTCATTAATTCAATATGTAATATACTATCTCTTTCTGCTTGAAGTATTTGATCTTCAGCAATTTTTGGAAGTCCAGTATTATCTATAGGTAAATAATATGTTATTTGTGATAAATCATCATCATTTCGATCTTCTATCATTTATTGTTTTACGAATATTTTTTAAATTTAAATAGTTTATTAAATTTAGAATAAAGCAATAAAATTCTAAAGAGTTTTAAATTAAGAAATAATATATATTCTATAAAAGATAGATTAACACTTATTTATAATAATTAATGGGAAAAATAATTATAATTATAATAAATAAACACTTATACTATATTCATGGAGCAAATAAAAAGCAAAAAAAGTTTAAAAAAAACAAATTCAGTATCAAATAAAAACACAATAACAAGAAATTCTCATACTCCAATAAGAGTCCAAAATAGTAATAAATTAAACACAGATAAAAATAATCATTCTTTATTTCCTTCCCAGAATAATTATAATATAAATAATAATATATCTATTAATATTAATATAGATATGTCTAATAATAACAATAACAATAAATCATTTAATATAAAAAATAAAAGTCAGCCAAAAAAACATGCAATAAATTTAAAAAAAGAAACAAAAGAAAAAGATCCAAATTTAAATAATACTAATAATACTTTATTTGATACTTTAAAAAAATTTAGTAATAAAAGTGAAGCAAAAAGTTCTCCTTTTCACGTACGTATAAAGTCAGCTAATTTTGATATAAATAATTTTAAATATAAATCACAATTAAATACGAAAAATAAAGTATATCGAAATAGATTAAATGAAAATAAAAGTAATTTTAATATTTTTTCGCATAAATTTGAAACAAAATTAAATGAAGATAATAATATAAAAGAAAAAGAATTACTTACGGAATATGTCAACAAAAATAAAGATAAAAAAGTGGTCAAAAAAATAAATAACAAGATAAATAATATTGAAAGAGATAAATTTAATAAAGCAAGAAATAATTTTTCTCCTTTAATAAAAAATAAAAAAACAAATACTCCTATTAATTTAAATCATTCAATAAATCACAGAAAAATCAACAAGAATAAAAATAACATTAATAATTTATTACAAAAAGAAATTAATAATAATGGCAAAAAGAAGTTATATCCTCGGAATATTAATTTCTCACCTTTTACTCTTAAAAATAGCATTGTAAATAAGACTATAGAATTGGATAATAAAAGAAAAAATAAAAATATAATGAATAATAATATATTTAAATCACCTATAAGTAATAAATCTAAAGCAATTAAAAATTTTAATAATAAAATAGATATCAAAGCTCCAAACTTCATAAGTCCACTAGTTAATAATAAGAAAGTGAGTAAATTTAATAAAACAAATAATATGAGTAACATAAATAATAAAAAACAAAATAATATAATAAATAAAGAAAAACCAATAATACAAAAAGAGCTTATCAAAAATAAATCTGATAATAAAAAAAATAATAAAAATAATAATAAAAATAATAAAAAAATGAATAA
Source organism: Entodinium longinucleatum (assembly GCA_023897235.1). Taxonomy (NCBI): domain Eukaryota; phylum Ciliophora; class Litostomatea; order Entodiniomorphida; family Ophryoscolecidae; genus Entodinium; species Entodinium longinucleatum. The sequence goes on along the minus strand of JAJJLE010017664.1, from coordinate 3,128 downwards.
AATGGAAAAAAATGAAAATCAAGAAAAACAAGAAAATCAACAAATACAAGAAAAACAAGAAAAAATCGAAGAAGAAAAAATAAATAATGATGATAAACAAAAAGAAATCAAAGAAGAAAAAGAAATAATCAAAGAAAATAATAATATTAACAAAGTTGAAGAAAGTAATATTAAACCAGAAAAAAATGATGATAATGATAATGAAATAAAACCTTCAGAAAATAATTTGAAAAAAAATGAAGAAGTTGAGACTAATAAAAAAGAATCAAAAACAGAAAATGAAATAAATGCTGAAATGCTCGTTAACGATATTTTTAGTAAATCATTATTCCAAATTTCTTCTCAGCCAGAAAAACCTTCGTCTCCCCAGAAAAAATTACATAAAGTAGAAAGTATTTGCAAAAAAGGCTACGCTGGTCCTGGTATAAAAAAAACAAATCAAGATAATTTTTTTATCTATAAAAACTTCATTAATAACCCTGATACAGTATTTTTAGGAGTCTGTGATGGTCATGGTACTTTTGGGCACGATATAAGTAATTATTTAGTAAACAACCTTCCAGAAAGTGTCCACTCAGCTTTAATCAAAGAAAACATTACATCAATCGACTCCGAAGAAAATAAAGCTAAAATAATAGATATAATATCTTTATCCTTTGTTCAAACTAATATTAATTTAGTAAACAACGAAAAAATTGATAGTAGTTATTCAGGAAGTACTTGCTCTTCTCTGATTTTCTCTCCTAAAAAAATTTTTTCAGCAAATTTAGGCGATAGTCGTTGCGTTTTGGCAAAATTTGACGGAGAAAAATGGTCAGCAAAGAACCTTACTAGAGACCATAAGCCCACCGAAGAAGACGAAAAAAAAAGAATTATAGATAAAGGTGGAAGAATTGAATCATATAAAGATGAAGATGGTCAACCTGTTGGACCTGAGCGTGTTTGGCTCAAAGGAGAAGACGTACCCGGGTTGGCCATGTCGAGAAGTTTTGGAGATGATGTTGCTCATATGATTGGAGTCACGTCTAAGCCTGAAATTTTGGAATACAATTTATGTGAGGAAGATAAGTTTATTATGTTAGCGAGTGATGGAATTTATGAATTTATTAGTAGTGAAGAAGCGGTTAATATGGTTAAAGATTTTTATTTAAAAGATGATATTGATGGTGCTTTGAATCATTTATATAAAGTTAGTTCTCAAAAATGGCTTGTTGAAGAAGAAGTTATTGATGATATTACACTTATTATTATGTTTTTGAAATAATCATAAAATTATTTATTATTATAGATTGGTAATATTTATTTATTTAAAACTAATATTAATATTAAAATTAATTATTTACATTTCAAAAAATGGATTCAATAAAGAATTCTTTAATAGAAATATCAGGAATGAATTTTCGTCAATTAATAACTCAATTTATTGTTCTTGGAACAGTAGTAAGTAGGCATTAATGTTATGGAAAGGTCTTATGATAATAACAAATAGTGAAAGTCCAATAGTTGTTGTATTAACAGGTTCAATGGAGCCATCTTTCTTCCGTGGTGATATTTTATTTATAAATTGGGATTATACAATACCATCTCCAGGTGATATAGTAGTATATAAAGTACCAAATCAAGCAATACCAATAGTACATAGAGTTATAGGTGTACAACCTTTTGAAGATGGGGAATATAATGCTATAACAAAAGGAGATAATAATCCTGTAAATGATAGAGGTTTATATGAAAAAGGGGATTTATGGCTTAGAAAAAGACATATATTAGGAAGAATTAGAATGTTTTGTCCTTATGTTGGAATTGCTACTATTATTTTGAATGATTATCCTTATTTAAAATGGTGTATTCTTATAATTATGGGAATTTTCGTTCTTACTAGTAAAGATCCTAATGAAAATTGAGTGAATTTTGATAATACTAAAATAAAAGAATAAATACTTATTTTATTTTATTATTTAAATATTTAAAATAATTATTTTATATATATATATATTTGAAATTCCTCAAATTTTAATGGACGGTTATCCATAGCTGCCGGTAATCGAAAACCATACTCGACTAAATTTTCTTTACGCGAACGGTCACCACCATACATGGCATGTACCTGCGAAACGGTCACGTGGGATTCATCGATAACCATTAAATAATCATCCGGAAAATAATCCAGAAGACAGAAAGGACGTGTGCCGGGCTCACGACCATCCAAATAGCGTGAGTAATTCTCGATTCCTGAACAATATCCCAATTCTTTAATCATTTCCAAGTCAAATTCAGTACGTTCTTTTAAACGTTTCGCTTCTAAGAATTTTCCGATTTCTTGAAAATAGGTTTCTTGTTTTCCTAAATCGGTTTGAATATTTTGAATGGCCCCGTTCAATGTCTCCTTCGAAGTTACGAAGATATTGGCAGGATAAATGTTGATCTTGTCTAAGCGAGATGTTGTTTCTCCAGTTTCCGGATTAAAAATAGATATCTCTTCAATCTCATCTCCAAAAAAACTAACACGAATTCCATCGTCGGCATAGGCTGGAAAAATATCTAATGTATCTCCTTTGATTCTAAAATTACCGCGTTGAAAGATTCCTTCTGTACGTGAATAGAGCGCTTGAACCAATTGTTGCAATAACATGGTACGAGCCATAATTTGACCCGTTTCTATTTGTATTACATTTTTATGAAACTCTTTAGGGTTACCAATACCATAAAGACAGGAAACAGAAGCAACCACTAAAATATCACGTCTTCCTGATAGGAGAGAAGAAGTTGTGCTTAAACGAAGTTTTTCAATTTCTTCGTTAATGGATAAGTCTTTCTCGATATATGTTCCAGATGAAGGAATATAGGCTTCTGGTTGATAGTAGTCATAATAAGAAACGAAATATTCTACCGCATTATGAGGAAAGAATTCTTTAAATTCCATATAAAGTTGTGCGGCCAACGTTTTGTTATGTGCTAAAACCAGCGTAGGGCGTTGCACTTCTTGTACTACATTGGCTATAGTAAAAGTTTTACCTGAACCTGTAACACCTAATAACGTTTGATATTTTTCTCCATCTAAAATTCCATTAGCAAGTTCACGGATTGCTTTTGGTTGATCTCCAGTCGGAGCAAATTCTGAATTTAGT
>JAJJLE010017663.1:0-11189 GCA_023897235.1 Entodinium longinucleatum | reverse complement strand
TTATATATTTTTGTCGTTATTTCTTCATCTATTTTAGAATAGCCATTAGGGGCAGGATTTGATTTTAATTTTTGCTTTGAACGCTCAATTGCTAATTCAATTTCTTCTTCAGAATTGCATGTTTCTTTGTCAACTTGGACTCTTTTTTCTATATCTTTATTCTTATCATAATTGTAATCTTTTTTATTAGTATTTTTTCTCATCTTTATAATTTTTATATAAATTATTAAATAAATTATTTTATTTTATTTATTAATAAAGAATGCTAAAATTTAAAAATATAATCATATTGCTTTTAGGATACATTTGAATAAAATAAATTTACTTTAACAAAAATTAATTAAATACTTTTTTTGGATAAAGAAATAATTTTTTACTCATATATTTTATTATTTTTTATGAGCTATATAATACAATATATAATAAGACTTATTTTATGATCTAATAGGATTAATTTTCTATCTTTTTTTTCAAGGTAAAAGCAACTGTTCTATACATATAAAAAATTTGAATGAAAGGAAATAATAATATTATTATTAAAATTAATCTAAATTTAATAATCTAATTTATAACAATAATTTTCTTTAGAAATAAATATCGTTTAAATATTATAATCAACGACAGATCTATCTTCTCTAGTAAGTAAAACTTGACCTTCTTTATTAGTTAATTGAAATTTAATATTTGCCAAAGCAACTTCTGGTTTTATTTTAGTTTTTATCACAGGTAATTGCTTACTTTTATATTCTTTCATTGAGAAAAAATTTCCAAAGAAATTAGTAAGTCCAATTTTCCAGCATTTTAAAAGATGCTCTTGAGCTGAATAACTAATTATAGAATTTCCAGTACTATCAAAAATAACAGCAGATACTTGGGTATTATGCGCAGTTAAATTTTTCCACATATTACCCGTTGACATATCATATACAAATATTTTTCCATCTACAGAGCCAACGGCTAATTTTTGCATATTGGAATGAAAAGCTATCATAGGATAATTAATAATTAAATGAGATAAAACTTTTTTTGAATTTTCTATACATATTGATTTTAGTTCTTTATTTTGAGGTGACATTAAACACATTATTTGATTAGTTACAATAGGTAAATATTGCACTAAATTATGATTTCTATCTTTAAATATTAACCATAGGATTTCGACTAAATATGAATAATAATTTGTTATTTCTTTTTCAGGGGCTTTTTCTAAATCTTTAAATTCTTCAACTATAAATTTAAGAACATAACTTATTTTAGTTTTACAGAATATTTTGATATATTCTGATAATATTATTTTCAAAAAATTATGATTTTCTTCATTCTTTATTATTTCTATGGTCCCAATTTCATATTTTCTATAAACACTTGATAAATTTATAGGAATATTAAAAGAGCAATAATATTGAATTAAAAATTGGGCATAATTAGAACTATTTTTAAAATATATTTTATTAAGAATATCAGAAGATTTTCCAATTAATTCTACAATATTTTTTGAAAAAGCTATTTTTAATGTTTTAGTTTTCAGATTTTTAAAAACAAATAAAACTAAAAGATGAGTGAGTTTTAGTACATCATTATTATTTAATTTATCACTTGATTTAGGATTTAAATCTAATATTGCATGATGATATGATATTAAAATATTTATGATTGATAATTCAAATTCAGATAAAAATTCTAATTTATTACCATATTCTAAATTTGAATCTTTCGTTAATAAAGCAAAATCTTCATATATTTCTTCATTTTTTTTGTTTAAATCAAATATATAATTATAAACAGTAGTTAAATAGGTCATCATGCATTCTAATCTTCTTTTAAGATTACTTTTAATAATAATTTTATTATCTTTATTATCTTTTTCTTTAAGCATGATACTACATTCATTTTTTAGATAATCTAACAACAAATAATTTTTATCAGATAGTAATATATTATCATTAGATTCAAACATAAATCTTTGAAGCATTTGAAAAGATGTATATCTTATATAATTTTTTAATGTTAAAATTTTTAAAACTTTTTTTTCTTTATGAATAAATTCAGCTAAATTTTGATTATCTTTAAAACCTAATAAAGAGATAAAACCTCCAAATAAAGTTAAATGTATTAAATGGCTCAAATTTTCACTGATAGTAAAATTTTTTAAACCTACTAAATATCCTCTTTGTGTTTCAATTAATAAATTTCTATTAGTAAAAATATCTCTTTTAGGCTTTGGATTTGGATCTAATACATAATTTTTCACAAAATATTTAACATGTTCACTAAATTTATCATTTGATATATTTTCATCTATAGGACTTTCATTAGATAATATTACAGAATACATAGAATTTAATCCAATTAAAACAGGATTAAAATCGAATAAAGGTTGTGCTAATCTAAATGAACTCCATAAATCATAATCTAAATCTAATGAAAAATTCCATATATGAAATAAAGATAAAATATTTAAAAGATTATTTCTTTTTTTTTTATTATTTATTGTATTTGATGAATCATTTATATTTGCTTGACGTTCTAAATATGAAAAATAATCATCAAAATTAATTAATAAAATTTGATTATATTGTCCGCCAATATATAAATAACTAGAAGAAATACCTTTTTCAGAAGTATCATATTTTTCCTGAATTTTCATAAAAAGTAAAGGATTATTTATTATATTCATTATCTTTATTTTTTGTAAAGATTCATTTATAGGTGAATTTAATATTTTTATTATTTTATCTATTACAAAATCACCTATTTTTTTAACATAAGTAGCCTCAAATTTATTTTGACTAGATTTTAATATCTGTTTTTTTTCTAAAGATAATTGATATAGTTTTTTAATAAATAATTCTTTTTCTTTTGGATCTTTTATCATTTTCTTTATTTGTAACACTGATAAACTCGAATTATTATTAATATCCATTTCTCTTTTATCATAATTAATATTATGTCCATTATTTTTTTTGTTCAAATATTTTTCATAATCTATTTCATCAAATTCTAAATCTTCTCTTTTATTATTACTTACTAAATTTTTCATTTTATTTATCTCAAAATATACCCCTAAATTTTCATCAACTCTTAATAAATCATATATTTTATCTAAATTAGAAATATATCTATCACATGTTTGAGTCGCATATGAGGCTACTTTTATAGTATCATTACTTAAATAAAATATTAAAGCTTTTTGTCCTGCTATATGATAAACTCCTTCTATATCTAAATCACTATTTGCCTGATTAAATCTATATATTGTATTCAAATTGTCCATTCTTACAATAATAACTTCATTATTTTCAAGAACAAATCCGAGAATTTCTTTATTTTTTGTTTTACTTTCATTACTAAAAGAAAAATCAAATAGATCTAAAAGAATAACTGGTACTATTCTTTTTAATTTACTAAAACTTTTAATATTATTTATAGGTAAAAATTGAATAAAAAAAACATTTAAACTATTATTATCATTTACTATAGTATTAAAAGACTTTTTTTTCTCTAAATTTAAAACATTATTAAATCCATGATTTGATATTTTTCTATGATTTTTATTTCTTGAATCTTTATTTATTATTGAATAAGAAAGAATATATTTTCTATTAAATTTATCTATTCCTTTTTTTATTGAGCCATAATATTGTTTCATTGTATTAACAAAATTAGGATCTACATTGTCTATATTAGTTGTTACTGATTGAAATGCATTTTTTAGTTTAACAGGGCTTATATCAGTAAAACTAATCATTCCATCACTTGAAGATATTATTAATAATCTATTTTCATATATGGACAAAGTTTCTATTGAAGCTTTATGAGTATCAATATATAAAACTGGACTTAATCTAATATCTTCTGTGAAAAAAATATCAAAAATTCCTACCTTTCCAGTGCTAGTTCCCATTATATAATATATAGAAGGATTTTCATTAAATGAATATATCATACTTGTAGTAATTTTAAAAGGTTCATCTTTTGTACATCCTCTATTAAATTCTTTTAAAGTATCTCTTAAATATCCAGGAAAATTTGCCATAAAATAATTAGTAAAAAATATTTTTTTGTTATTTCGTTCAAATATATTATTTAAATTAATCATTCTATCAACATATTTTTCATTATTTTTATTAATTCTTCTTAAATCAAAAATTTGTATCATTGTATTAGTATATCCTATAATGGCATTATCTGTAGTTATATATTTCATTTCTAAAAACTGATCTTCAACCATTAACGTAAATTTTTTTTTTGGAACTAATTCTTTTACTTTTGTATCATAATCAAATAATTCTACGGTTAAATCTTTATATATTACTATTAAATTATCCTCATTAATATTTGCTTTAGTCTCTAAATTTTTTTTAGTAATGATTAATTTTCCTAAATATATAATAGGGAATTTAGCTTTAGTATCATATGAAGTAATTTCTGATAATTCTTCGACCAAATCTAAGAATGATATTTTTAATATTTTTTCATTATTATGAAATAAATATCCTTTATTATTTATAAGACTGCTTAATGAATCTTCATTTATAAATTTTTTTATTTCAAAAGATTCTTTTATTATTTTTATTTTAATTAATTCATAATCTACATCAAATTTATTTAATTTATTCACATTCTCCACAACAAGAAAATAAGTTTCGCTTTTCGTTGTTAATAAAAAAAATGAATTCTCTTTTATTTGATAAGTTTTAATCACTTCGAAATTTACTACTTTATCCTTAATTTTATTTTCTTCTTCTTTTTTATTTTTTTCCCTATTTATTCTTTCTTTTTCTTTAAATTCTTTAAGATTTTCTTCTAAAACAATATTAACTTCTTCTTTTTTCAATACTTGTAAAGGCTCTTCTTTTAATACAGTATTAGTAAAAGTATCAAATAAAAAAATTTTTTTACTAAAAATGAAAACTAAAAATCTATTATTTAATGAAGAAACATTTATTAAAGGACTATCAACTAATACTGATAAATTTATTTTATTAATGCATAAACCATCTAATATATTATAATAATATATGACTAAATTTTTTGTTACTATTACTAAGCATTTATTTTGATATGGGCTTATAATATTTATAGTATCTAAGCCAAACATATCTATTATTTCTTCACGTACTTGAATACTATTAAGTATTATATATCTTTTTCTGAAATAGCTTATATTATTTGTTGTATCATCATGTCTACTAAAAACTATTACTTCATTTGTATCTGTGATCACTAATAGATAATTACCGATTATTTTCAATTTTTTTGTGGAAAATTTTAGATCTGAATTTAATATGGTCATTCCGATTTGGCATTCATTATTCATTTTTTCTTTTCTTATTAAAATATTAAATAATTTTTTTTTGCTTTAAATTAATTAGAATATTTTTAGTCTATTTATTGAATATAATTTGTGGCCTTAGATAATATTATATATAATAATATAATTATTTCAATTTATATAAAAGATATTATATATTAAAAATAAAACTTTCAGGGATTAAATGTCCGATATTTTATTAAATTATATTAATAATAGTATTCATCTATCCAAAACAGTTTCAAATATAGAATTAGATTTCAAAAATGGAGCCCTTTTTTGTGAACTGATTGAAAAAGCTTTAAATTTTAAATCATTAAATTATAATTTAATTCCTAAAACATATTCAGAAATTTTAGAAAATTTTGAAATTCTTAAAAAAAATTTAAAATTAATAGGAATTGGGATAAATAATTTTATAATAAATGAAATAATCGAAGGAAAAACTGCTGCTGCAGCCAAACTAATATATAAAATTAAAATTGAGGGACATAGAAAAAAAATAAATTTCAATAATATTATATCAAAAATTCATAAAAATGATTTTGATTGGGAAAGAGAAAAAAATAATATAAGCGAGATAAAGCTTCTTTCTGACAAAAGAAAATTAGAAAGTAAATTTCCTATTTCTCCTTCTGTGAGTTCAAGCGAGAAATTGCCAACATTTTCAAATTTTTCTAATAAAAAATACAAGAATGAAAAGACTAAAAAAATAATCAAGAATAAAGAATTGAATGGTTTTTATAAATTAAATCCAATTACTGATAAAAACAATATTGGGAAAAATAAAGAAAAATTTAGTTTTCCAAAGCTTAAACCGACCAAGATAAGTAATTTTTTCAATAGTACATTTCAAAGTTTATTAAATAATAAAATTGATAATAGAGAACAAACACAAGAAAGTAAATTAATAGAGATTAATGAAGAAGAGAAAGATAAAAATAAAGATAAAGAAACTTTTAATGAAAATTATTATTTAAGTACGGGCTTTTCCGATAAGAAGATGAAAAAAACAAAATCACTATTTGAATATGATAGGATTCTTAATAGCATGAAATCAAATGTTCTAAATAGAACTTCAAAAAAAGAAAATTTAGAAAGATTAAATTCAGATAATTTAATTAAATATTCTTCATTTTATGTAAATACAAAAAAAATTGGATTTAATATGGATGAAGTTTCTCCTAATTTAAAAAATCATGGAATAATATATAAAAATGAATTTTATTTTTCTCCTAAAAATATGGTTAAAGATTTAAAAATATTTTTATCAAGTAAAACTGATAGAAAAATAAAAAATATAATTTCACCATCAATAAAAAATAGTATTTTAAATGAACAAAAAATTTTAATTGAAAAATCTATGTTAAACAAGGTTAATAATGAATCAAAATTGTTTAAAAATCGATTTAATAAAAATAGTTCTATATATAAAAGATTAGAATATTCAAAAAAATATGATGAACAATTTTATAATATTAATCGTCAAAAAATAAACCAAAAATTTTTTTCTTATGATAAGAAAAAAATAGAAACTCCTATAGAAGAATTGGAGCAATTTGATGCAGATTATTGTTTAAGTACTTTAAATGATTCTAAAACTAATAGTAAATCAAAAATTAACATTGAAAAATATTATAAAAAAAATAAAAATAAAAATTATGAACAAATGAAAGAAATGACAAATTTAATTATAGAGCTGACAGAATTATGCTATAAAAGTCAGCATAAGTTAAAAGAAGAATTAATTGACATTTAAGAATTTCGTGAATGGATTGATTTATTTATTGAAGGAAAATCTTACATTAAAATTCCAATAAAAAAAAGTAAGCCTCAAAATAATAATATTGCTTCAGTAGAAATTATTAATAAAACTAATATAAAGGAAAATATTTTGAATGATGAATTAATTAATACAGAATTTATCGATTATTTGTATTTTAGAGGGAATTGGGATATTAATCATTTTGTTGAAAAAGAATTATATGGAAAGCAAATTAATATAATCGATATATTAGGAAATGATTCTTTTAATATCATTCATAATGCAAATAATTTAGTTCAAAATTCAAAAACTTCTAATCCTGGGATGAAATTTTCAAATAATGACTTTGAATTAACTGAAGAAGAATTAAATAATATTTCGATTCCCGAAAAAATTATATTTAATAATTTATTAGGAGAAATAATCTTATTAAATTATGACAATGCTTTTTATGATTGTGAAAATTCTAATTCAAAATTAAATATAAAAACTTTTGATATAAAAGAAAAAGCTGATAATATTCAAGATGAATCCTTAAATAAAAATGATTATATAAATTTTGATTATATCCCTATTAAAATATGCTTTTATGGCCATCCATTTTGTGGAAGAAAAACTCAGGCTAAATTAATAAATGAAAAATATAACAATATAAAGATATATTCTATTAATGATATAACTCAATTTTATTTGGATGAATATAAAAGACTTAATTTATCTAAAGAACAAAATATTAAAACTAATAAATCATCTAAAAAGAATAATTTAAATGAGAATAAAGATTTAGAAGATAAAGAAAAATATAAACATATATTTAGTTTAATAGAAAATAGTCTCAATGATAAATATGAAATAAATGATTTAACTCCAGAAAATATTCTTGATGAAGTAAAAATAAAATTATTAATTCATCAGATTAAAAAAGATTTTCCTATGGAAATTCAGGAAAAAATTAAAGAAAAAATTCAAAAAAAAAGAATTCTGGAAAAGGAACTCAAAATAATGAATAAACAAAATAATGATTTTATAAGTAACGAAACAAATAGTAGTATTATAAATAAAAAAGAGTCTAAAAATACAATAAAAAATAATAATTTAAAGAATATTAATCTTCAAAATAAAATCGAAGAAATAGAAAAACTAAAAATTGATCTTTTAGAAGGATTCATATTATATGATTATCCTACAACTTTTATTCAAATGATGAAATTAGAAAATATAATAACAGGATATATCCAGCCCATAGATAAAAATATAGACCAAAGAGAATACAAAATTAATAATTTATTAAATACTATTGACAGGCCCTATATAAATTTATCAAATATAAAAGAATATATTTCATCTGATTTAAATATAAATAATTTAAATTTACAAAAAAGTTTTTTTAATTCTTATTTTTTAATAGAATTATCAGAAGAAGAAACTTTAAAGAGAATGAAAAATAGATTTAAAGACCCAAATACAGGTATTATATATCACAGTGAATACTTTCCTCCTAATCCCGATGATAAAAAATTGAATGAAAGATTAATTGAATTAAAGGAGCCAAATGAGGATAAAATTAAAGAATTATTAAAACAATTTTATTTAGAATATCCAAAGGTTTTATACCAGATAAACTTATTTAATAATTATTATAGAGTTGATGCATTGGGAAAAAATGAAGCTTTTGAAATCATTGAAAAATATATATTAAATGAATTTAAAAAGTTTGAAGAAGAAGAAGAAAATAATGATATTATTGGGAATTTAATTGACGAGAATAATAAAAGTGAAATAAATGAGAAAAGTGATGTAATTAAATATATAAAAAGATTAAAAGAAATTAAAAAAATATTACCTGAAGAATTTTCTGAAGATTTTATTAAAAATTGGACTGAAATTCAAGATAAGTATATAAGAGAAATTAAGAATTTTATTAAATTTTTTTTTAAAACAAGAAATAATATACTAGAGCAAATGAATTTTTATAGAGAAGATTTCATTGAAATTCTAAATAATACTAGTCAAAAATATAAATTAGTTGAAGTATTATATGAGAAATATAATATATTATTTCAAAAATTTCCATATCTAAAAAGTAATAATTTGGTTAAAGAAGAATTCAATAATAATATTATTGAACTATCTGGAAATTTATGGAATTTAGTACAAGAAAGGAAATTGTCATCAATAACAGAATTAAATAATATAAAAAATCAGAATTTTATAGAGCAAAATTTAGAAAGTTTCGGAAATTATATTATTAATTTAATAATTTTAGAAACTCAATATTATTATAATAAGATTAATCTCATTAAAAAATTTTATTATGAATTTGAAAAACCAAAATTATCAGAAAAATTTCCTTATGAATACATTTTTAATGAAGAATCAATTTTAGAAAATACATTTACTTCTCCAATATTTATTCATAGAAGTTCGGAAAACAAAGAAGAAGAATATAAAATATCACCTAAATTAGATAAAATATATCTCAATTGTTTCAAATTATTATTCGATTATGATAAAAAAGTGCTTTTAATAAAAAATAAATTAAAAGATGAATACAATAATATGTATAATATTGATGATATTCGTATGTCTTTAGCCAGAAGTAGAAAAAAATTAAAAAGCATTAAAAAGAAAACTTTAAGAGAATCAACTAACCAAGAAAATAAAAATATAATAATAAATGACTTAGAAGAATTAAATTTAGCTTTAAATAATGAGAAATTAAAGTATAAAATGAAAATAATATTTTTGAAAAAATTCGGGGAAAAAAATTTAGAAGAAATATATAATATTGGAAAAAAAACATTTGACGAATTAGATAAATATATTATTGATTCAGTAAATTCACAAAATAATGCTGTGAATGAATTAATTTTAAAAATTAAAAAAAATATAAAAGAAGGAGCAACAAAATTAAATTATAAAGATGTAGAACTAGATGCATTTAATATAAATGAAATAAACAGTCTTAATTTCAATCAATTTAATATCGATTCCTTAAATATAATACCAGAAGAAGAAAAAAGGATAGATTATAAAGAATTACACGAAGTTTATTTAGACATTAAAAAATTTGAAATTCAAGATAATTATGTATCCTTGAATAATTTTATTGATATAGCTTTTAAAAAATATCTATTCGAAAAAAAATCCAAGGCTTTTATGGAATATTTTCAAAAAATTCCTTTTTTTTATTTATATAATTTCATTAATAAATTTGCAATAAAAAAATATAAAGGATATTCTCTTATAAAATTAAATGAAATATTTACTATATTAGGCTTATTGAATAAAACACCTCCCAAAAAAGAGCAACAAAATGATATAATGAGGAATATTAATAATAAATTAAAATATAAAATATTTTTATCAAAAGATGATTTTATCAAAAATAGCCTTTGGTTTGAAAAAAATGATAAAAGCATTAATTTGAAGCATTCTGAATCAAAAAGAGATAGTAAAATTCCAAAAAAAGCAAAAAGCCCTTCAATATTTGAATTTAGTAATAATTTTAATATTCCAAAAGAAAAAAAAATAAAATATAGGGGAACTAGAGTCTTTTCCAAAATGAAATTTAATTTAAATAACAGTAAAGATATTAAGGTAATTTCAGAAGAAGAACAATTAAAAGAATATTTATTTAATATTAATAAAACTAAAGATAATTTTATTGATTTTATAAATTTTATGAAAATCATTGTAATAAATAAAAACAGTGGAAAAAAAAAAGTAAAAGGATTTTTATCCAATTTAAATGATTTTAAAAGCAACTTAGATAATGATGAAATTTTAAGTATGAATAGCTTTGTAGAATCTTTTGATAAAGCACAAATAAATGAATTAAAAGAAGTTAAAAAAAGTAGTATTTGTAATGATAAAAAAATTATAAAATTCGAAAAAAATAATAAAATTCTAAAAAATACAAAAAATAATGAAGGTAATGTAAATGCTTCTGAAGATAAAATTAATAATTTCTTTGATTATTCTTATTTTGATTATTTAATTAAAATATAAATTTTTTTTTTTCAATGAATAAATTAAGAAATAAATTTTATTTTTTCAATTAATTGATTCCAATGGGGATTGGGGATTGGGGATTGGGGATTGGGGATT
>JAJJLE010017662.1:0-11422 GCA_023897235.1 Entodinium longinucleatum | reverse complement strand
CCCAATCCCCAATCCCCAATCCCCAATCCCCAATCCCCAATCCCCATCCCCATTATTTTTTTATTATTAATCATAATATTATATAATTATAATATAATTATTATAATGATGAAATAAAAATAAAATTTATTTATATTTATTAAAATGCAAATAATAATAGTCTAATTAAAAAATAGTTTAATATTTCTAATATAGTACAAGTTAAAAATACTAATAATTATATAATATAATAAAAGATAATATAAATATTCTTATACATTTATATTCTTAAAGCATAAAATTGAATTAGTTATAGTTTATCAAAATTTTTCCAAATTATCATCTTCTTTAGGAGGAATAATGAAAACTTCATTTTCATAAAGAATGCTAAAAGTATTTGATTTATGATCATATGAAATCATTTCAGTGCCAACTCTTTCTTTTTTATCAGGAATATTAAAGTTTTTTAACATAGAATATGGCTTCAAATCCCAAGATTGTAAAGCATAATATTGATTTATATTATAAAATCCAATAATTAAATTTGAATTTTTTGTAAAAGATATACTATTAATTATAAGATTATTTTTCTCGTTATCCAAAAATGATTTATATTGTGTTTCAGCAAAAAATATTCCATTTAAATTATATCCTCTAATAAAGTTTCTTTTTTTATCTTTATCAAATATTAGAACATAAAGTAAATTTAGATTTGATATTTTTATCAAAGAAGGAAATATATTATTAGTTTCAGATATTATTGGATTACCAAAGCAATAAGTGAGATCAATAACTGTTAATAATTCAAAATCATATTCTTTTCTGATTTGAATTGAATTATCTTCGCTTGTGGTAATTATTATGCTATGTATTTCATATAATTCAATTGCTGTAATAGAAGAATCATGAGAATAAACATGCCTTATTTCTTTCATATTAAAATTATAATCTATCTCCCATTCTGTTAACTTACCATTTAATAAGCCTGTATAAAAATTTTCACTATCTAATTTATTTTTTCTTTTTATACATGTTACAAAATCTTCACAATAAACATTAATATTTTTTTCCATTGTTTGGACATTAAAATAATTTCCTAAATATCTACAAGTTAAAATTGCAATTTTTGATTTAGAATTTTTTTTTGATGTTTTTAAATTTATGTAAGTAAATGCATAACAAGGATTATATAAAGGGATTTTTTTTTCTTTATTTTTATAATTAATGGTAATATTTTTATATTTTTTTAATAAATTTAATTGTTTGCACTCATATATTTTGACTTCACTAAAACTTTTATTTTTTAAAGTATATATACCCACGTGTTTTATTTTATTATTATCTTTTTTATTAAGATCTTTTAAAAATATATATTCATCATTTGATATTTTTTCAAAATATATTAATTTATCTTCGAATGTCTTTTTGGCTTCAAAAGTTGAAATTTTATTTTCACCTTCATATACATTCGTATTTTTTAAAATTTGTTTTGGCGTCATTCCGAAATTACCAGATAAATCCATTTTAAAAGATAATTTTTCTTTTATTTCAGATTCGCTCATTGTTCCTAATTCGTGTTTATTTTTATATTTTTTTATTTTCTCTTCATAATTAATTTTTTGCTCGTAACTTAATTTATGATAAATATTACAAGAATTTGCAGCGTCTTCTTCATTTTCTGGAATTTGATTTTTTCCAAAAATTATATCAACCCATTTATGTATTTCTTTAGATACAAAATTACTATTTAATAGTTTTTTTTGTTGATATAAACTATAAACAAATTGAGGTAAGTAATTCTCTATAAAAGATGATTCTTCCGACTTTATAAAAAAATCATCATTTATTATATTATCTATTTTTCCAAAATAGCAACAATTTAAATTTAAAAAAAAATCAAAATAGCAATAAAAATCCGGTATTAGTTCTCTATTATCTGTTCCTACATATTCATATGATATAAACATTCTATTTGGATTTTCATTTTGATAATTTTGTAATTTTATCAAATTTTGACAAAAAGGATTTAATCTCATTAGATAATAAAAAACATATGCTGGAGTTGAATAATGAATATTGAAATGAAATGGAAATTTAACTGACTTTGCATCTTGTTTGTATTTTTGTATGATTTGAATTCTATTGTTCTCTGACTGCACTGAAATAGGATATTTCATGATTCTAGGTTCTATTTCTAAAATATTTTTTGAATTCGACTTATTATCGAAATAATCATTTAAATATCTAATTTTATCATTTTCAAGAATTAACCATGGAAAAACAGGATATTGAGATAAATCAGAATATGTTCTTGTAGAGTATTTATTTAGATATAATAAGTATAGATAATTTGAAATTTTTCCGTTCTTGAATTGATTTAATATATATTTGATTTCTTTATTTTCATTCATTTCAAAAATAAAATCATATTCTTCTTTAGCTTTGCTCAAAAGATTATAAAATTTATTAGCATATTTTGTCCAAAAAAAGTTAAAAAAATAACTTTTACCATTTTTCATAAATATTTCAATGGATTGAGTAACTAATAAAGTCCTTCTTTTAATAGCTTCTTGAAATTTATTAAAATATAAAATTATAAATTTATGTTTTCGAGATTTAGCATCCTTTCCTTTTATTGAGATTGCATATTCTAAATAAGTTTCAAAATTGATATTTGGATTATTCCTTGGATCTTCTTCTGTTTCAAAAATTATATATTTTTCGAAACAAAACATTTTTCCAAAATATATATCAGAATTAGTGACTAATTCACAAAAAAAACTCATTTTTGATTTTTCTTTTTTGAACTTGAATTTATGTTTATATAAAAACATTTCTTCCAGAATTTTGTTAAAGAAGCATTTTGGTAGATATTCATAAGAAATTGGAAAAAAAGTTTTATCACCAAAATTATAATCCCTTTTTAGGAATATTCTAGGTTCCAAAAAATTCGAAAAATTTTTTTGTTTTGTAGGATAATTTATCTGCTTTGATTCTTTTTGAATGCTAGTATAATTTCTATATTTAATTAAATATATTTTCTTTATGTCCATAAATATTTTATTTTTGAAAATGAAATTTTTGAAAATATTAGAATAAACAATTTTAAAAAAAAAATTTCTTGGATTTAATATTGTGAAATCTTCTTTTATTAATTCAAGAGAACTAATAAATTCCTTTTTAATTTCAGGAATTTCTTTTATTTCTTCATATGTTAAATTGAATTCAGAATTATCTAAATCCAATTCAACACTGTTATTCAAATTTTGTGATTTAATTTTGTCTGTAACAAATATAAAAGAAGTATTTTCACTAATTTTATTATTCTCGCCATCCTTTTCTGAGGAACTTATTGATTTAAAATCATACATTTTAATTTTTTTATTTTTTGAATCATGATGGCTTTTTACTTGATTTTCCTTATGAACTTTTTTTCTAGGATTTAATTTTGAAGAGTAACAATAATTAAGGTCATATTCATTTTTTAAATTTATAACCATGTCATTTTCAAAAAATTTTTTATATAAATTTTCATTAGGATTTTTTGCATCTTTATAAAAATAATTCTGTATAACATATGATTCAAAATATTTTTTTGTTTCATCATATAAAGGAAATCCACAAGTTTTACTTGCATATAATTCTTTCTTCGTAGTATATAATGAATATATATCATCTGATAAACAAGAAATCAATGCATTTAATGATTTTACTTTTAATTTTTTTTCTTTAATTTCATCATTTTTAATTATATCTGAGTTCAAGTAAACAAAACATTTTGCTAAAAAGTAAATAGTAAAATTAACATCTACAATTGAATAAATTTTATTAGTAGAAACCAAATATTCCTTTTTTTTATTTTTAATTTTATTTATAGAATTTATTATTTTATGAAATTCTTCTAATTTCTTTATTTCAGGAATAATATATTTCTCCTTATCATCTTTTTTCTCTTTTTTATATCTAATTTCATTTGACCTTTTTTTATGACAATCAATTATATAGAAAATAGTCATTTTTTTTTCATAATTTATAAAAGTATTAATGAATGCAGACCTGTGAAAAAAATCTTGAGGAATTGCAAGATATAAATCTAATATAATTTCGCTTATGATTTTACCTGTTTTAGAATCTACTCCAATACAAAAATTTGTATATAAAGGCCCTTCGGCTACTAATGAAATTAATATATTAACTGCATTACATAAATTTTGATTATAAAATAATTCATTTCTTTGGTAATTTAATTCTTTATTAACTATTATTAAACAATTCAATAAATTATATATATAATAAGGCATCTTTTCTGTCGATGTTTTTAATTCTTTGTTAAATTCTTTTAATGTAGAAATAATATATATGATCATTTCAGTTTTTAAATCTAAAATGATAGAATTAATTTTCTTATTATCAAAGCTGGGATCTCTTTGAAAAATTTTTTCATTTGGAATATTTAAAAGAAACTTAAATATAAATGGGCAAAAATGCTCTTTTATTAATTCCTTATAATATTTTTTTAATACAGTTTTAATATAATTAACATCTTTTTCATAGCCATATTTCCATTTAATTTGAAATAATTTGATGCATATCCCACTTTCACTACTTAATATTGTATCATATAATAATGTTTGAGGATTTTTAAAAATTATATCTATATTTTTCTTCAAGATATCATATACCTCTTTTCCATTATTTTCTTCAAAACAAACAGATATATTTGATGTATTAAATTGTTGTACCCTTTTTTCCTTACTTATTAGTGACCATTTATTTTCAAATTTATCAAGTAAAGTTAAAATATCTAATAAAATGCTTTTTATTATATGAATTTCTATATCTCTTAAATATGATATTTTTATTTCTAATATGGGTAAATCCGGAAATTTAGGAATATCATATGGTTCTAATTTTTTTAAAGTTTCATCTTTAAAGCTTGTTAATTCTCTTATATTTTTATTGCTCGATTTTCCAAAATTGTTAGTTAGGCGAAACACTGAAATTAATGAATAAAACAAATCCATATCTAAATCTAAACTACATATAAATTTATGAAAGTTTTTTTCTTTTGTATTTTCACTATTATAATTTGGTTCAGAAAAATAATATGATATTAAAATTTGTAAATAAGATAAATATAAAATCTTTTTATTTTCTGTATCTTTTAATTCTTTATCTTTGATTTCTTCCATAAAACATTTTTGAACTTGAATAATTTTTGCTTCTTTCAATAAATTAATTGTATTAGATTTTACTATTATTAATGCTAAATTATTAAATATATTCGTATTTTTTCTGAATTCTAAACTTTTTTCTAAAAACATTTGTATTATTGAATTTTCATCATTGTCTTCGCTAATATTCCTTGCATATTCTGAATATGATTCTTTTTGATGCTTTTTAGGCTTGTCTGTTAAGTTTATAAAATGGCTAAATGTTTTGGTACTTTGAATTTTATATTGATCGAATATTTGCGAAGATGATATTTGTAAAAATAATATCAATAAAGATATATATTTATTTTTTAATATATCGAATAAATCTGATTTTTTTGGTTCATCTAATAACCAAATGAAAGAAAATAACATTTCTAAATTTTTTGTCTTCAGAATCTTATTTAAAAATTTAATTTTTCCTTCTTTGAGAAATGTTAATAAATTATTAAATACATAAAGAAGTGCCTCTAAGCAAGGACCATTTTTTTCTTGATATAATCTTGGATTCAATAACAATTCTACAATTTTTGCTCTTATTAATAATAAAAATCGATCTACATTTTGCTCGCATTTTCTTTCTAATAAAATTTCTTCAAAATTATTGAGAATATCAGATAATGATTTAAATGTTTTTATATCTAAATCATTAATATCACTAAATTTTAAAATAAATTCTGCAATTTTATAAAAAAATTTTTCTGTTTCAACAATAAAATTTTCATATAAATATGTTCTAATTATATTTTCATTAAAAAAATTAAGTACATCGATTATCTTTATATTTAATTCTTTGAACAAGGATTTCATCATACTTTCTTCAATTTTTTCTTTATTTTCTATTAAAAAACATAAAATTTGATAATAATATTCAAATAATAATGAAAAATAATGCATTCCATCATATTTAATAAATTCAATTAATGAAGATTTTCTTTCGAATATATGAAATTCATTATTAAATAGTGATGAAGTTATAAAAATAGATTTTTTTTTATTTGAATTTGATTTTGCTTTAAAATTAATATATTTCTTTTTTAATTCTAAAGGCGTTTCTTTTTTACTTGAGTAATAATCATAATTATTAATAGAATTCATATAATCAATTTCATCATGATATTCAACTAATTTAAAAAATTTAGGGCTTATAATTGTATTAATTATATGATTTTGTTTGAATTCATTTTTTTTTGATAAATTTTCAATAATGGCTTTATTTTCAGGATTCATATTAAATTCTAAATTATTCATATTATCTTTTTGTATTGTATTATCTAATAATATTTTTATTATTTCATAATAATTTGATTTCAGCTTCAAAATTTCATTATATAATTTTGAATCATTATTTTCTTTAATATGTTTTGCATTTAAAATAATGAAATCGCCTAAATATCCATAAAAATTATTTTTAAAATTAAAATCTCGAATTTTATTTCTTTTACATCCAATACATATTTTTAAATTATCTAGTTTTATATTTTTTATTTTAATTTCAGCCCCTGAATTAATCTGAGCTTTTGACTTTCCATATTTCTCTTGTAAATCATCTTTCACATAACTTATTCTAACCAGTTTTTGTCGTCTGAAAGTTTCACTAATAAATTGAACTAAAAAAACATACGTTTTTTTAGTCTGTATATATATTCTCGGTGTAGATTCATTTGTTTCATCTTCTACAATTAATTCATATTTTGAAGATATATTTTTAGTTATATAAAATCTAATTTGCGTTTTACTTTCATGATATAATTCAAAAATTGAAAGTTCATATAATTCATCAGATTCTAATCTGAGAGAAAATATTATAATAAAATCATTTTCTAAATTATGTGTTAGATCCCCATAGATGGCCCCAGAATTTTTACCAAAATAAAATCCTTGTTTCATGAAGCAAGTATCTTTATTCGATATTTCTTTTTCTTTATTAATTAAGCCATTTAAATATTTTAAAGTGAAATCAGATAATTCTAGTTCATTACTTATTTCATTTATTTTTTTGTTATTTAAACTTAAAAAAAGTGGCTCAAAAAGTCTAAGATTAGGTTTCATGCAATTATCATATCCAAAATGGAAAGCATATATATTTAATAATAAATTAATGAATGTATTTGTTACTTCTTTTGATTTTATTTTTGTAATGATTGGAGCAAAATTAATTAATAATGAAGATTTATAATCATTTTTACTCAAAAAATAGGCATTGGAATAATTAAAATTATTTTTTTCATGAGTGCCGATTATATTATTTAATATAAAATTAAAAATATTTTTAATTATCTCTTTTTTCCTTTGAGAATATTGTTTTTCTAACATATATATTTTATTAAAAACAATTTTAATTAAATCAATACATCCTTTAAAAAACATCATATTTATAAATTTTGATATTTTATTATTATTATTATTTTCTGGAATATTTTCCAAAGAAAAGAGAAGGGATGCTTTCATAATTAATTCAAAAATATCATCATTAATAATTCTTGAAATATATGAATATCCAATTAAATTTAATAATATTTTTAATATATTATATATATAACCCATGTTTTTGCTATTTATACGAACTTTTTCATTTTTATATTTTAAAAGTAATATCCAAAGATTTTTATTAAATGATATAAAAAATTTTGAAAATATTTTTTGATTAATAGTGATTTTTGCTTTTATTTCACAATCTTTATTTTTCAAAATTTTTCCTAAATAAGCAATATTTCTCATTCTTATTTTATTTCTTATTTTAATTCGTTTATTAGTTTCACATTCATTCAAGTAAATAATTATTAAATTATAAATATATTTTTTTTCCAAAAATAATAATTCTTTTGAATTTAATAATTCGCTAAAAATTAATTTTTCATTATTTTCATCAATTGAATGATCATTTAATGAACTATTTGTTGATATACTTTTAATAGTATTTATATCATCTATTTCAGATTTATTTTTATTATTAATAGTTGATTTCGATGATGAACACAACATATTAAAAAATATTTTACTATTATTCAAGTTTTTTTCTTCTATTCGTCTATAAAATTAATATATAATAATTAATGTCATTTTCAAAAAAAGATGTTCAATTATTTTTTAAAGATAAATTAACACAAAGAATTTTAAACCCTTCATTATATAAAGAATATTCAAATGATATAAATCTTGATTTATCATATTATGACTTAAATGATGATGATATTCAAAGATTAATAAATATAATAATATCTACTGATAAATTAAGCTCATTAAAAATACGTCTTAGTGATTCTATAACAGAAAAAGATACTTTAAAAAAATTATTAAGAAAATTATCATTAAAAAAGCAATTTAAATTTTTATCTTTTTTTATTAAATATTTAAATGATGATTTGTTATCAATTTTCTTAGATTTTTTATCAAAAATTAACAAAAATGTGGATAAATTTGAAATAAAAATTAAATATGACGAAATTAAAAAAGAATCAAAAATTATGAAATTAATTTTAGAACATATGCTAAAAAATGATGAATGTAACATTACTTCTTTATGCTTTCGAGAATGCAGATTTAATACTGAAGAAAATTTAAACTTATTGGATTCTTTAATACAAAAAAATAAGAAAAAAATGAAGAATTTTAATTTATGTTTAAAACGTATTTTTAATGATATTTTCACACCTGATATAAGTTTATTTGAAAAGGTTGAGATTACCTTTTGTAATTTATCTTCAATTAAATATTTACCAATAGAAAAATTAAATTTATCGAATAATAACATAGGTGTAATTGGTATTGAAAATATTATTGAAAATTTACAAAAGGAAGCCTGCACTTTGAAGAAATTAAATTTATCAAATAATTTTTTAGGGAACAATGGAATTACAAAACTCTCAGAATGCTTTAAAATTAATAAATCTCTTATATCTTTAAATGTTGCAGAAAATCATATATTTAATGAAGGTTTACTGAATTTCGCTAATAATATAATTTATAAACACAACAAAACATTAAAAAAATTGAATTTCAAATATAATTCAATAAATAGTGATGGAATCATTGAATTTTGCTCTATACTAAAAGATGAGCCTATTGACAGATTCACTAAAATTGATTTTAGAATGAATCCTATAGATAAAAAGGCCATACAAGATTTAGATTTTTTTTTCAGTAGATTTAAAAATTTATCTAAATTATATTATATGAATCTATATGCAAATGCATCTTTTGAAAATTTATTTTTTTATTCAAAAGAATTAAATAATTTAAAACAAGTAATGTTTCTTGGATATAATTTACCTGATCAAGCTATTTTAGATTTAAATGAATTATTATTAAATAATAAGAATATTGAAAAATTCGTAGTTAGTACTAATAGAAATTATGAAGATAAAGGAATTATTGATTTATGCCCAGGAATAAAACATAATTCTAAAATAACTCATCTTATTTTACCTATGTGCTATATGAATGATGATGGTGCTGAAATACTAGCCAATTCTTTATTTAATAATATTTGTATTAAAGAAATAAATTTAGAAGATAATAAAATAGGAGTAAAAGGAATAAAAGAATTAAGTGAGAAAGTATTTGGAAAAATATCAATAAATAAACTTAATTTAAGTCATAATTTAATTGATGAAGTAGGAGCTAAATATTTAGGACAAAGTTTACTAAATTCAGTTAATATCAAATATTTATTATTACATTCAAATAAACTAATGGATAACGGAGTAAAATATATCGCTGATGGTCTTTTAGAAAACAAGTCTTTAATCGAATTAAATTTAGATTATAATAAAATCTCAAATTCAGGAATAAATTACTTAAGTAAGACCCTTATAAATATTGAAAGTTTAATGAAATTAAGTTTATCAACTAATCAAATAACTGAAATAAATGATTATTTTTATGAATTATTTGCATGGGTCGAACAAATAATAATTTCAGATAATCCTCTAAATATAAATGAAGTTTCTAAAATATTTAAGGCTACATCTAATAATAAACTTTATAAAAAATTGAGATTTAAAATAACTGATGGTACTTTTAATGAGCAATTTATTGAAAATTATAATTTAAAGCAGCTTGATATTTCATTTAATAATAAAAGTAATGATAATTTAATGAAAAGTATTTTAAATTTGAAGAATTTATCTAAATTAAATTTGCAACATAATAATCTTCAAGATAAAGATATTCAATCATTAGTTCTATATCACAAAGAATTAAATTCATCTTTAAAAGAATTATTAGTCCAAAATAATCTTATAGGTATTGAAGGGGGTAAATCAATTGCAGAATTAATAAAAAATAACAAATATCTAAAAAAATTGAATATATCTAGTAATCCAATATTATCAGAAGGAATTAATTCAATTTGTGATTCTATAATCAATTATAAAAATATTTTAAATGAATTTTTAATTAATTTCACTGATTGCAATGATTATTGCTTAAATAAAATTATTTCAATGATTTTAAAAAATAAAAAATTATCTGTTTTTAGTTTTATCGGAAATAAATTTACAAACAAAGGAACAGACAAAATATTATCAGCATTAAGATTAAATAATAGTCTAAAAAAATTATCATTAGGAAGTAAATATATTAATTCAAAAGCATTTCTAAATCTAGATAATTATCTTTCTTTCAATAAAACTCTTCTATTTTTAGAAATCAAATCATCGAAATTAGGGGATAAAGTACTTAAAAAATTATCCAAAATTTTCAAATATAATCATACTTTGATAATTATATATTTACCTGATAATTTATTATCTTATGAAGGCATTATTCATCTAGGGCAATATCTAAATAAAAATCCTGCTATTAATAAAATTAAAGTTATATTTAATACTCAAAGAAATGAAGAACCGTTTATAAGAAGTTGTAATCCACATTTAATCTTTAGTGATTGAAAAAAAAATGATTGTATAATTTTTTTCTTTCTTATATAATCATCTTTTTTAAATATATATGTTTTACATAATAAAGAATTTCTATACTTAAAAGCTAATATTTCATATTGAACAAGAAATATAAATTCCTGAAATAATTCTTTATAGTTCAAATTTCTATTTTGATAAAGCTATTTTTTTATCATACAAACAGATGACGTCATCCCCATCTCAGATTAATGGAAGTTATTTTGATACCTGCAGAAAATTATTCTAAAATCCTTTTTTATGGAATAATTTGCTCAATATTATACTTAAATAAACCAGTGATTTAGAATAATTTAATAAGAGCAATAT
>JAJJLE010017661.1:0-11597 GCA_023897235.1 Entodinium longinucleatum | reverse complement strand
AATCCCCAATCCCCAATCCCCAATCCCCAATCCCCAATCCCCCATCCCCATTCAAAAGCTTGTTATATTTTCCTAATTATAAAAATTAAATAAAAATATTATAATATAGATTAATTGGATTATTCTTAAATAAGATTAAAATGGAAATTCAAATAGGAACAGGAAAATTCTTTCCCATTATTCAGGATTTAAATAAATTTAATGAATCATTAGATAATATACATAAAAATTGTAAGGCAAAAAAAACAAAAAGCCCAGAATATGGATATTTAATTGAACAAACAATTTTAGATACTTTAAAAATAAAAATACACTATGAACAACTAAAAAAATGTGAGAAACAAGCAGATTGTCTTACAGAAATTCATAAAATTTTTAAAGATTCTGAGGGTATAACAATACAAGGATGTGAACCAAAAATATTTAATAATTATCATGAATTGGAGGAAGACCTTCAAAAAGATATTGGATATAATATTATTAATATATCTATTTGGAAAAATATGAACAATGAAAATTTGGATATTGAAAAAGGGAAAATAAAATATGAAATAGATTCAGAAAATTTAACAATATTTATTAATAATAAAGAAAAAGCAGTTTTTAAGTATAATTCAAATATTATAAATAAAAAAAATTTAGTTGAACAAAACGAAAAGGAAAATTTTGGAAATACAGGAAATATTTATGAAGATTCTTACTCTCCTAGAATAACTAAAAAATCTAAGACAAAGTTAGGTAATATTGGAAATGAAAATAATAATGATAACAACTGCATTAAAAAGTCTATTATTACATTATTAGAATTATTTTATTTTTTTAAAGAAATCAAAAATAAAATTACATTTCCTACTTCTATTTATGAAGGAAAATGCTATTTAATTAAAAAGAATTGGATTTTAAATTATAATAACTTCGAATTTTATAATATTATTTATCAGAGTTTGATTAATAATAATAAAAAAAGGGAAAAAGAAGAAATAATTGAAGACTTATACAAAAAGTATAAATTAAATGATAAAGAAAATAATATAAAAGAAGTTCAATCAATAGATAATGATTCTCAATTTACAATAGAACTAAAAAAGAATTATGATAAATCTGAATTGTTATTTCTTGAGCAATACATTTTAATAAATGAATCTGTACTTCGTAATATAGTTAAAGAAAATTTTGATTATAAATCAATTAAAGCTTTGAATTTTTGTATTAATAGTGGAAAAATTATTATACAATATGAAGAAAAAAATAGTTTATTTATAGGAACATTAGGTAATGAGATTTATTCATTTTTTATCCCCGAAATAATTTTGAAATATACAAACAAAGACCTTATGGAAACAAATTTTTCTGATTTCCAAAACAATAAACTTCCTTCTTTTGATAAAAATTTTAATAAAGGGAAAAAAATAGATATTATATTTAAAACTGGTCATAAAAGCGAAAAAATAGGAAAAATATATAAAATAGATAAAAATAAATATTATCAAATAGACAAATTTATTGAAAATATAATATCAAGTTTATTCAATTCATTTAATGATATAAATAAAGAAATGAAACAAAACTTTTTTATTAATGGTTCTGAAAAAAAATTATATATAATTAATGGTAGATATATTAATAAATTAATTGAATTATTTAAATATAAAGATTTTTTAGTTCTCAAAGAAACTTATGAAAAATCCAATAATAGTCATAAAAATGATATTAATAAAATTATCAAAGACAATATTTCGATATTTGAATCAATAAAAGAAAACAAAAATGGTATTAGAAACGAATTAAAACAGAAAGAATTTTCTAATTTAAAAAAAGAAAATATAAATAAAGTTAATTTAAAAGATGATAATTTATATTATTATCCAGATTTTCAAATTATATCAGAAGAATTAAAAGAGTATCTCATAGATTATGATTTATTATTTGGTGAGCAAGAAATAATAAAAGTTAAATGCTTTTTTGAATGCAATAAAATCATTATAAGCCTTGATTTATCTAAGAAAAATTTGGCTTTTGCTTTAAGTAAAAATGATGAAAATGAATATATCACAGAATTATTATTAGAATTCAATGAATCAATAAAATTTGAAGATTATATGGAGAAAATGAAGAATAAAAAATATGATTACCTTAAATCTTTATTTAAATTTAAAAATGGAAAAGCAGTAATATTAGATGAAGAAAAAAAATCTTATGGAACTGCGTATGATTTAATAAATAAAGAAGAAAATGAAATTGAGGAACCAAAATTAAAAAATGATATCATTAATATAATTAGGATATATTTATATAATCATGATCTGAATAATAAAATATCATTATCTAAAATTGAAACTAAAGAAGATATGATTAAAGCTAATATATATAAAGGCATTTGCTTTTTAATCGATAGAAAATATATAGAAGAATATAAAAATTATTTTTCATATTATGAATTAGAAAAATATTTAAAAGATAATATTGAAAAAATAGGGATTTTTAATGATTCTGATGGAAATATAGATTCTGAAGAAAATATCAAGATTATATATGAATCTTTAAAAAAAGATAATTTTTTTGATAATTATGCTGACAAAGAAGGATATTCAGAAAGTAACAAAAAGTTTAATATCAAAAATATGAATATTCCTAAAGAGAATATAAATTACGAAAATGATTTTGTTATAACTAGTGGAGAAATTTTTAAGGAATTAACAAATAATAATTCTTACCACTATTTTAACAAGACCTTTAAAAGGGATTTTTTAATTAATTCAGGAAAGATATTTATATTCAATGAAAACCATTATAAACATCAGATATTAATCGGAGAATATATACAAGATAATATTAATTTATATTTATTAATAAATATTGGGGAAAAAGAAGATTTCACAATTTTAAAAAATATGTGTGAAGAAAAATATGAATCATTTTTCCAAAAATTAATTATAAAAGAATCTCAATTATTTATAAAGGAGGATAATTTTGAAGAAAAGAAAGTTGGAACCATATTCAAATTAAATAACCATGAAATCAATGATGAAAAAGGAAATAATAATTTAGAAGGAAAAGAAGACGAAATTAATGATGAAAATATAAAAATTATAAATAAATTATCTAAAATATATGTGAATATTCAAATAATAAAAGGTAGAATAAAACAATCAAAAATCAACCATGAACAAAAATATTATATAGTAAGCAAAGAAGTTATTGACCTTTTGGATACATTTTATGATTTTAATAAAATTATGGATTCACTGAAGACAAATGAGAAATTCCAATCTTATATAACCGATTTTTTAGCTATGAATATTTCAAATGGTCTGCCATTAGTTCAAAAATCTGAATTTAAAAAAGGATTTTTAAATGATATAATAAAACAAGTTTTCAAAAAGGAAGATATTAAAAAATTAGATAATAAACAGTTTTCAATAAATTCAGAAATATATAGAAATATTCAAAAATTAACAAAAGATAATGAAACTATCTCATTTTTTGATGATTTTCTTTTTATTAATGCAAATATTTTAAAGGAATTAGAAAGTATTTTTAATATCAAATCGCCAGAACAATTTTCTATTTCTGTAAGTTTGTTAATACATAACAATTATAATTTTATATTATACGAATTAAATGAGCATTATTTGATAAATATAGGAAAATTTGATGAAAATTTAATTTTTGATACTGAAATATTAATAGATGATAAAGAAAAAAATATGTATAAAAAAATAAAAGAAGAAGGAATTATAAATAATAATTTAAAACCTTTTATAGATGGTTTAATTTTGAAAAAACAAGAAAAAGTAATGAAAATTGAATTATCTAATGGTATGAAAAAAGATATTGCCTATATGGCTATCAAAAATAAACAGAAGGAAATTAATAATTTAAATAAAAATAATATTCAAAATGGTGAAACTCAATTTGCAAACGAAGAAAATTCAAATGATTTAAATAGTTCACATAAAAATGATATTGATGATACTCCATTACCTTTTGAAAACGATATAAAAGGTACTATTAAATATATAATTTTTTCTAAGATGCTCAACATTGCTATTAAAGATTCAAAAAGTAAAAAAAGATATAAACATTTAGATAATTGCTATTTAATTAATGCTAATTGGATGTCTAAATTTATCAATTTTTTTTTGTTTGATAAATTAAAAGATATCATGAAGGATGAATTAAATAATCCAACATTACTTAATAGCTTATATGTTGAAAAATCATATTTTAATGAAATATATGAAAAATATATTAAAGCCTTTTCAGAGTTATACAAAAATATAAATCTTGATAATATAAATTCCGAGTTAGAAAAAGAAAAATTTGAAATAAATGAAAGCATGGGTAATGAGCAAACTAAAATTATTTTATATCCTTCAAATTTTTTGATAGTAGATGAAGATATTAGGAATATTTTGTCTGAAAAATATAAAAAAATTTTTGATGATAAAAAATATTCAAAAAGTGAAATTATTATTAATGAAGGAAAAATTATAATGAATGTTGATAACGCTCAAAACAAAAATCCTCTTTTATTAATAGGGCACTTAGATTCTTCTGATATTTTTATTGCAGAAATGTTATTAAATTTCAAAGATCCAAATGAAAAAGGAAAAGTATTCAGTCAATTCAATATTATTAATTATAATAAAAATTTAAAAATAAATTTATATCATATACAATCAGGTCCTAAATTCAACTTGCAAAAAAAAACATTTGATATAATAAATATTAAAAGGGAAAATAATTTAAATGATTCTTTAGAAAATGAAGATATCGAAAACAAGAATTTAGAAGAGCCTTACTCTCCACTCATTTCTTCTGAAGATATGGGGGATGACCGAATGAAATTTGATGAAAATAATATAGGAAATAAAATGATAAAATTATTTGTACTTTTATATGTAAATTATGATGAAATAAACAAAAATATAAAAAAAAGTATACAAAAAAATGAAAAAAAGATATATTTGATTAATAAGGATTGGATGAAAATATATAAAGAATATTATGAATTTGATAAAATTAGTGAATATATCAAAAAATCAGAAGAATTAGATTATAATATAAATCAAATAATATCTAATATAAAAGAGGATAGGAATTATGATTGTTATATATATAATATTATCAAAGATATTTCATGTGATAGACTAAAAGAACTTGAAAAAAAGAAAAGTGATCAAAATAATTTGATTCAGAATTTGAAAATAAACCAAGAAAAGAGACCTTCTTTTCCTATTGATATCTTGAATTTTAAAATTGGATCATACTTTGACTATAAATATTATGGAGAAAGTGAAATTGTATCTTCTGAATTTTTCAAAATTTTTAATGAACTAGAATCAGATATAATAAAAAAATCTTTGAAATATGAAAATAGAGAATTATTAATAGGTGAAAATAAATTAATAATATTATCTGAAGCTGGATATAAAATTCCAGCATTAAATATTGGATTATTTAAAAATAATATTTTTGAGCCTTATTTATTAATAATTTATGAGGATACTAAAAACTATCATTCGCATATTGGGAATATAATAAATTTTTCTCTTCATAATTATATCAAAAATTATAATTTAAATAATAAGAAATATATAGAAATCAAAGATATTTTCGGAAGTAGAACAGTCGGTAAAATTTGTAATCTAAACTATAATATCAATGAAGGCAAAGATAACGGAGAAAATAGAGATGAAGATAAATTTTTGATTGAGAAAGAAATTCCTAAAATTAATAGTGAAGGATTTAAAATTCTTAAATTAATTATATATTTAAATAAATTCATTAAAGACAAAAATTCTTCTATGAAAAAAAATGAAATTAAAACCGGATATTTAATAAAAATAGATTTTATGAAACAAATAGAAAAATTAAAGATTTATCAATTAATGAAAAATTATATTTCTCAAAA
Organism: Entodinium longinucleatum; assembly: GCA_023897235.1. NCBI lineage: Eukaryota > Ciliophora > Litostomatea > Entodiniomorphida > Ophryoscolecidae > Entodinium > Entodinium longinucleatum. The sequence goes on along the minus strand of JAJJLE010017661.1, from coordinate 5,680 downwards.
TAAAAATATCCAAAAATTGTTTGAAACTAAAGATAATACAAATGAAAAAAATATTGAGTTGTTAACTAAAAAAATTTTGATTGAATTTGATGAGCATATTATAAATGATATAAACTCGATTATAGAACCTATTAATATTAATTCAAATTTTTTCTTAGCTGATTATGATAAAATAAATTTAAATAAAAATAAGTATAATTCAGTATATTTTGCAAATAATTTTATTTTATTAAATGAAGAAATATACAATTCATTTAAATCATATAGTTCTTGGCCTTTGGAAGATAAATATTCTTATTTACTTGGAGATAATAGAGTTTTTATTTTATTAAATAAATTTTTTAATAATAATTCCATACAAATTTTTCAATCAAATACAACCAATGAATCAGTATTAGAATTGGAATTGATACTATATTTTAACAATAATTCAAAATTAGAACTGTTACAAATAAAAGAATTAGGATTTCAAAATTTTTTAAACTATCTTTTATTTGATAATGATTTAGTTTCTCCAATATTTAATAAAGAACTAAAAATGATAGGCACTGCTTATAAATATGATAGTAAAACTAATGATTATACAGATTTAAATATTAATTTCGAAATAAATAAAATGTTTTTGTTGTATTATAATTATCGATTATTAAAAAAAAATAACAATTCTTTTAATGAATATTATATAATAAATAAAAAATGGATTGATGAATATAAAAATTATTACGACTATGATATGATAAGTGATGCATTTGATAAAAATCCAAATATTCAAAAAATATTTAATAGTATAGATGAAAAGCCTCAATTAGGTAATTTTATTTCAGATAAAAAATTAACATTAATGATTAAATCTCTTTCTAAAGATATAATCGATTCTTTTAATGAAAGTGAGAAATATTTTAAAACAAAGTATAATAGCGAAAGTGATAAGCTTCCAGAAATCACTGGCTTTGAATATTTAGATAATAACAATAAGATAGCTACTTTATTTTATTCTCATAATTTTGAACTTATTAATGCTGAAATTTATAATTTTTTATTTCTTTTTTCATTCTCTAAGAAAAGATCTGTTATGTCAAGTTTGAGCGATGTGATGGATAGTCAAGTTATCGCAAAAAATGCAGAAAAAGTAGCATGCTTATTTGATAATAATAGAGTTATAATTAAATTCTTGCAAAAAAAGATAGATATTGGAGATAAATATATTATTTATATAGGAAAACTAGATAAAAGCTGTATATTTGAGCCAGAATGCTTTTTATTATACGGAAGCTCATTTGATTTGGAAGCACATGTGAAATATATCATTTCATCTGGTGGTTTTAATAATTTTTGTGAATCTTTTATGAATTCTTCAAAAAATATCATTCAATTAAAAAATTCAAATTCAGCAGTATATGGATTAGCTGTGAAAAAAAGTTCAAATAAAACTATAAATAATGATAATAATAATATGATAAATAATAATATTGTAAATATTAATCAAAATAATATTAATTCGAATAATAACCAAAGTATACAAAGAAGAAAAACTGATAATATTGGGCTTTCAGCAATTAATAGGGGAGAGCCTTTTAGAGATTCTATAAAAAATTATTTTAATTTTGCCCCAAAAGTAGGCTTACAAAATATCGGTGCAACTTGTTATATGAATGCTACTTTACAATGCTTTTGTCAAATAGAAGAATTTGCATCCTATTTTAAGTATGATAATTATGTTAACACAATATCATCAAAATATGAAATGCTCAATAAAGATTGTTTAACTTCTTCATTTCAAAATTTAATAAATAATTTATGGCCTACTGGTAGCTTCCCTAAAAAATATTATACACCGTCAGAATTTAGAAGGAAAATAGCAAGAATGAGTCCATTATTTGAAAAAATGGAAGCAAATGATGCAAAAGACTTGGTTAATTTCATCATTATGACTTTGCATGAAGAATTAAATAGAAGTTTTCAAACAAGTAATACTAATAATAATTATAACCCAAATAATGTTAAAGTAAATAAAATTGATATATTTAAAGATTTTTATCAGGAATATATAAGAGCTTTTAGATCTAAAATAAGTGATATATTTTATGCGATTCAAGAAACCCAAACAAAATGTTTAAACTGTCAATTCGTTCAATATAATTATCAAGCTTATTTTTTCCTAGTTTTTCCTTTAGATGAAGTTAAAAAATATGCTATTAAAAAAACTCAACTCAATAATCAAACTAATAATATTTTTAATAATAATATAAATGTGAATATGAATATGAATCCAACAAATAATGTCGTATTTAATAATGTAAATAATGTTAATATGAACTATAATTTTAATTTCAATATAAATAATTTTCCTCAAAATATGAATAACAACAATAACAATAATATAACTAATGATAATATGAATTTTAATAATAATAATAATATTCAAGGATTTAGGAGAGCTATTTCCTCTTCAATATCTAATTATGGCATGAATAATAATAATATATTAATGATGAATACCAATAATAATATGAATAATAACAATAATATGATGTATAATAACAATAATATGATGAATAACAATAATATGATGAATAATAACAATAATATGATGAATAATAACAATAATATGATGAATAATAATAGTAATATGATGAATAACAATAATATGATGAATAATAACAATAATATGATGAATAATAATAGTAATATGATGAATAACATGAGTAATAATATGATGATGAATAATATGAATAATAACACTAATAATAATATGATGATGAATAATTATGGAATGAATATGATCAATAATAATAATATGAATAATATGAATAGAATTAATTCATTATCTTTTAATAGTGCTCCTAATTTCGGAATGAATAATATGAATAACATGAATAATATGGGAAGAATGAGCTCTATGAATAATTTATCTAATATAACAATGAATAACATGTTTAACATGGGAATGAATAATATATCTAATATGAGAATTAATCCAAATCAACCAATGAATAATGCGATGCCTAATATGCCTATGAATTTAATGCAAAATATGATGAATATGAATAATAATGATTTTAATATGATGAATATTAATATGAATATGAATATGAATAATTATCTAAAACTTCAAAAATTAAATAAAAATATAGTTGATATTTTTGATTGTTTTGAATATAATCAAAAACCTGAAAAATTCACTGGCCAAAATCAGATATATTGTAATAATTGTCAACGAATGGCTGAAGCTGAATATTTTACTTCTTTAATAACAGCTCCAAAAGTTTTAATATTATTATTAAATAGAGGAAAAGGAATTCAATTTAAAATAAAACTTGAATTTAATGAAATTATAAATTTAAGTCCATATGTCTTTCAGAAAAATGAAAGTAATAATTATAAATTAATAGGAGTCATTACACATTTGGGTGAAAGTGGAGCTAGTGGTCATTTTATTGCACATTGTTTAAGTCCTGTTGATAATAAATGGTATACTTATAATGATGATATTGTGTATGAAATAAAGGATTTAAAAAGGGAAATTATTGATTTAGGAATGCCTTATCTTTTATTTTATCAAAGGGTGTAAATATGCTTTAACAGATTGATTATATAATGCTTATTAATTAGTGTTATTATTATGAAATGATAAAAGAAATATTATTTCTTTTGGTACCATTTTTACTTATTTAAAATGGTAATAATATTAATTATTTTATGAATTTAATTTGATTTATGAAATTGAATAAAAAATAATAATATTTTAAAATAAAATTTAATTTAATTCATGATATTTTTTTATATATAAATTTATATTTATTTTGTCTTAATTTTAATTTAATTTTATAAAGATTTTTATTTAGTCAATGATTATTATAAAGATAAACTATAATAAACTCAAAATTATTATTTAATTTTTTGATAAAATAATAAGTAAGGTAAACCTTGTTCTAAAATCTCAGTTTTAAAATCATGTACTTCAGTAACAATTTCATCTTTATATGTATACCATTTATTATCGATAGGACTTAAACAATGTGCAATCAAAAAAGAATTTTGATTTTTAATATTAATATTAGAGGCAACTCCAATTAATTTATATTTATAAAAATTATTTTTATCAAAAACATAGTTACTTAAATCCAGCATCATCGGAAAATCAACTTTTATATTTTGATAATCATTTTCTCTATCAAATATCACAATTAAAATTTCAGGTGTATTATATAATTTAGTGGAATAATTAGCCTGAGATAATTGACAACAATTGTTGCAATATATACTATTATCATTAGTTAATGTCTCTATTTTTTGATTGAAATCTAAACAATCGAAAATATTCACATTATTTTTTGCTAAATTTAATATTTTCGAATTTAATTGATTAATATTCATATTATTATTTATATTAAATGAATTGCTCATATTTAAAATATATTGTTGTTGAAATTGATATTTATTAATAGAATATTTTTGGATATCTTGCAGCGAAAATATCAGATAAAAGTAAGTTTGAAAATTATATTGACTATTATTACAATTTAAGCAAGTTGTCTGAGTCATTTGAAATCCATAAAATAATTTACTTATTATAGAATTATAATTCATTTGAAAATTGGAATAAAAGTGATAAAATACTTCTATTAAATTTGAATTATTATTTAGAGCATTATTATTAATTAAATAATTATTTGTTTCTTTTAGATTCAACTCTTCATGTAGTGTTATAATAATAATATTAATAAAATCTTTGATATCATGAACTGAATTTTTATTAATTAAATTACTCATTTTATATATTTTTTCCTTGAACTCAACAGGTTTATAATTTCTTTGTGAAACGTTTTGACATCGAGCGTCATCAGGCCATAAATTATCTATTAATATTTTGAAAGAAGGACACAAATAATATTTTTCCGATTTCATATAATTATTTAAAATAATATTAATATTATTATTAAATTTAAAATATGATACAAATTCTTTAATATGACAAAAACATTGTAAAATAGCATTCATATAACAAGCTGCTCCTATATCATATAAGCCTACTTTAGGAGCGAATTTAAAATAATTTTTTAGTGTAAAGGAATTATTTGAATTATTATTAATCATATTTTGATTATTATTTAAAAAAACATGATTATTTCCAATATTACTTAAATTATTATTATTAATATTATTATTAATTTCATTTTTTTTTCATTCTTATAGCTTTCCCAATAATTATACCATCATTATCTTTGATATCTGAAGTATATATTTCTGATTGAATAAAAAATCCACAATACATATCAAATCCACCCGAATTAATAATATTGTTTATATGTTTTTTTAAACAATTTAAATTATTATAAACTAATATAAATTGTACTTCAAAAACTTTGCTTTGATTAATATCGCCTATTTGTATAATATATTTATTTGTATCATCAGGATTAAGAAATTTTATTATTATTCTTTTTTGAGTAAATAAACATTCAACTTTATCTGCCTTAATTGTATCATTTAAATTAAAATTTTTAAATAAGAAACTATAAATATCAGCACTAATCAATTCAAAATCGTGAAAAAAGAATAATATATTATTATCATATGGAAACTGTATCATTTCAGGAGGTTGTGTTTGATTAATATTAAAATGTATTGAATCTTTTTCTTTAATATTGAATTTTTTTATAATATCTTTAGGAAGGCT
>JAJJLE010017660.1:0-11684 GCA_023897235.1 Entodinium longinucleatum | reverse complement strand
TAATTATCACTCTTGATAATTTTATGCAATTATAAAACATTTGATTCATATTTATTTTATTATTATTAGAACCTATAGTAAAATTTTCCATATTTAAAGAATATAATTTTTTGCAATTAGCAAAAGTATTATTCATAGAAGTAACTGATAATATATTAAAATTAGAATTAAAAGAAACTGATTCCAAACTTTCGCAATTATAAAACATTGAATTCATGCCTTTAGTTTGTTTATATCTAGTTAAATCGATATTTTTTATTGATTTGCAATTATTAAACATATAATTCGTACTAAATTGCCCTTCTATTTCATCATTATTTTTATAATTTATAGTAGTTAAAGAAATGCAATTAGAAAATAAATTATTCATATAAGTAACCCTTTTTGGAGCAAAGTTATTTATTTCTTTTAGTGATGTACAATTTTCGAACATATTTTCAAAGTCTTTTATATCGTCCATATTAAAATAAGAAAAATCCACTTCTGTTATTATATAACAATCTTTAAATATTTTCCAGAAATTAGATAGACTGTTATACCAAGAAAGTTCAATATAGTTTTCACTATATCCATTACCTGATTTAACATATAAATAGCTATTCTCAATTTTATAAGAATTATCATTATTGGCATTATTGTCTATATATTCATTATTGAACTTTATAGAATTAGGGATTGAACCAGCCTTTGAATTATCAAATATTTTATAAAATTGATTTGCACTCATTTTTCCAGTTTTGATTGTTATATTATAAAAAGAAAAACATGGATAAATGCAATTTAATATAAAATTTAATTTTATTGAATAATTTATTCAGTTTTCAAGTGCTTAAAAAAATATAATATTTTTATTATTTATAAAAAATGAATTCCAAAAGGCTTATATTATCTACTGCTTCCAATATTTTCATTTATTTATTAATAAATTGCATTTATCCATGTTTTTCTTTTTATAATATAACAATCAAAACTGGAAAAATGAGTGCAAATCAATTTTATAAAATATTTGATAATTCAAAGGCTGGTTCAATCCCTAATTCTATAAAGTTCAATAATGAATATATAGACAATAATGCCAATAATGATAATTCTTATAAAATTGAGAATAGCTATTTATATGTTAAATCAGGTAATGGATATAGTGAAAACTATATTGAACTTTCTTGGTATAACAGTCTATCTAATTTCTGGAAAATATTTAAAGATTGTTATATAATAACAGAAGTGGATTTTTCTTATTTTAATATGGACGATATAAAAGACTTTGAAAATATGTTCGAAAATTGTACATCACTAAAAGAAATAAATAACTTTGCTCCAAAAAGGGTTACTTATATGAATAATTTATTTTCTAATTGCATTTCTTTAACTACTATAAATTATAAAAATAATGATGAAATAGAAGGGCAATTTGGAACAAATTATATGTTTAATAATTGCAAATCAATAAAAAATATCGATTTAACTAGATATAAACAAACTAAAGGCATGAATTCAATGTTTTATAATTGCGAAAGTTTGGAATCAGTTTCTTTTAATTCTAATTTTAATATATTATCAGTTACTTCTATGAATAATACTTTTGCTAATTGCAAAAAATTATATTCTTTAAATATGGAAAATTTTACTATAGGTTCTAATAATAATCAAATAAATATGAATCAAATGTTTTATAATTGCATAAAATTATCAAGAGTGATAATTAATTTTTCTACAAAAAAAGCATCTGATATGAATCAAATGTTTTATAATTGCGAATCATTAACTAATCTTGATATTAATTTAGATACAAGTAAAGTTAAAAATATGAATCAAATGTTTTATAATTGCAAATCATTCACTAATCTTAATCTTAATTTTGATACAAGTCAAATACAGGATATGAATCAAATGTTTTATAATTGTTATTCATTAACTAATCTTAATATTCATTTTGATACGAGTCAAGTAAAAAATATGAATCAAATGTTTTATAATTGTTCAAACTTAGTTTCTTTGAATTTATCGTCTTTTAAAGGTAATGCATTAACAAATATTTATCAAATGTTTTATCATTGTGAAAAATTAGAATATTTAAATATAGATAATTTTAATCCTAAATTTATAAATGATACTAGCAATTTATTCGGTTTTTGTTATAAGCTTAAATCATTAAATTTAGAAAAATTTGAAACATCTAATGTCGTATCAATGTCTCAAATGTTTTATTATTGCAATGAATTAAGTTCATTAAAGTTATCCAATAATTTTAAAACTACTAATGTTAAAAGCATGGGGCAAATGTTTGCTTATTGTAATAAATTAACATCACTTGATTTAAGAAGCTTTAATACAGAAAATGTTGATTCAATGAGTAGTATGTTTTATAATTGTTATTTTTTAAAATCAGTAGATTTGTCTGGATTTTATACATCAAAGGTGTCTAGAATGGACTATATGTTCTATAATTGTAAAAATTTAACTGAACTTGATTTTACTGCATTCAATACTGAATTAGTTACAACTATGTCTCATATGTTCCACGGATGTACAAAATTAAATTCATTGGGTACATTAGATTTATCTATTTTTAAAACTCCGAAGGTCCAGCGCATGGATTATATGTTTTATAATTGTAAATTTAGTTCACTTATATTTACAAATTTTAATACTTCAAATGTGATTAATATGGAATATATGTTTGGTGTTTGCTCTAATTTAATAACATTAAATTTGAATAAATTCAAAACTCAAAAAGTTCAATATATGAGATATATGTTTTCTGATTGTGATCAACTGAAAACATTAACAATAATAAAATTTGATACTAAAGAAGTGACAGATATGAGAGGAATGTTTTACAATTGCCAAAAATTAAACCCAATAGATTTATCCAAATTTGATACTGCAAAAGTGGTTGACATGGCTTACATGTTTTATAATTGCAATAGTTTAACTTTTTTAAATTTATCGAATTTTGATACCGGCCAAGTTAAAGATATGATGGGTATGTTTCGTAATTGCAACGTTTTATCTAAATTAGATATATCTAAATTTAATACTGAAAATGTAGAAGATATGCGATATATGTTCCAGAATTGTCAAACTTTGACTAATTTAAATTTAGAATCATTTAAGACTTCAAATATGATATATATGAATAATATGTTTCAAAATTGTTATAATCTCAAAATAATTGAAATAACTAAAAATAATTTTGATTGTTCTGAAGTGACAAATATGGAGTGGATGTTTGATAATTGTAGTTCACTTATTTCCTTAGATACGAGTGGATTAAAAAGTTATAAAGTCCAGCGTACTTATGCAATGTTTCGTAATTGTAAGAGTCTTGAAGAACTAGATTTGTCTTCTTTTGAAGCAAATGAACTTGTAAATGCAAATTATACGTTTGAAAATTGTATTAATTTAACATCGATAAAATTCGGAAATTTCGGGGGGACAAATATTAATTATATGTCTGGGATGTTTAAAAAATGCAATAAATTGGAATATTTAAATCTAGAAAGCTTTAAAATAAATAATGTTAATAATACATATGAAATGTTCTATAATTGCTTCAATCTTACTTCGATAACTTTATTTAGTTTTATTCAATCAAATTATTATAATATTAATATGGGCTATATGTTTTATAATTGTTCTTCATTAATATCATTGAATTTCGACAACAATAATAAATTCTTTCTATCAAATGCCGAAAGAATGTTTTATAATTGCAGTGCATTAAAGGAATTATTCATAACAAGTTTTAATACAACTTCAGTTTCTTCTATGAATCAAATGTTTTATAATTGTTCTTCATTAATATCATTAGATGTAACTAAATTTAACACAAAATCAGTTTCATCTATGTATCAAATGTTTTATAATTGTTCTTCATTAATATCATTAGATGTAACTAATTTTAACACAAAATCAGTTTCATCTATGTATCAAATGTTTTACAATTGTTCTTCTTTAACATCGTTAAATTTAAATTCATTTAATACATCAAAAATTACCGATATGAATGCAATGTTTTTTAATTGTTCTTCATTGAAATCATTATATCTTAATAATTTTGATGCTTCGCAAGTAACTAATATGTCTTCAATGTTTTATAATTGTACTGCCTTAACAACATTAAATTTAAATTCATTTAATACATATAAAGTGACAAATATGGAAGGGTTATTTGCTTATTGTAAAAATTTGGCTTCCTTGGAAATAAATAATTTTAATACATCAAAAGTGAAAACAATGGGATCTTTGTTTTATATGTGCAATAAATTAAATAATTTGGATTTAAGCAAATTTCAAACTTCTTCAGTTATAAATATGACATCAATGTTCGATGGATGTTATGTGTTAAATAATTTAACTATAAATAATATTAATTTCGATACTTCGAATGTAAAATTTATGAATAGTATGTTTAAACAATGCCGAGCGTTTACTAATTTAAATTTAGATTATTTTAAAACGAATAATGTTGAAAATATGGCGAATATGTTTTATGATTGTCGTGGATTAAATTATCTAAATGTGTCATCTTTCGAATACTTCGAAAGTTAAAAATATGGGTAATATGTTTCTTTCATGCGGTACATTAACCTCTTTGAATTTAAGTAATTTTAATACAGCTATAGTTACTTCTATGAGTGGAATGTTTTATGGATGCGGTAAATTGAATTCTTTAAATATAGAAAGTTTTAATACGGCTCGAGTTACCACTATGTATGCAATGTTTAATGGTTGTTCTTCAATGACTTATATAAATCTTACACACTTTCTTACTCGTCAAGTTGGTGATATGAGATTTATGTTTCAAAATTGCAAAAAATTAACAAGTTTATTCGTTCCTAATTTTAATACCAAGAACGTGGAATTAATGGATAATATGTTTACTAATTGTATTAAAATACAATTTTTAGATTTAAATGCATTTTCATTAAATATTGTTCGATCTACGAAAAATATGTTCACAAATTGTTCTCTTTTGACATCAGTTATATTAAATAATTTCAAAGAATCTAATAGTCTTAAAAATATGGAATCAATGTTTTATGGATGCAGTTCTTTAAAAAATTTAAATTTATCTGAATTTAAAGCTCCTAACACTGAAACAACAAAAAATATGTTTTATAAATGTATTTCATTAACCGAATTAACAATACCAAATTTAATTTTCACCAAAAATAAAAATATGGGATTTATGTTTTATGATTGTTGGTCTTTGACTTCTCTGAATTTATCGCAATTTAAAACTTCTAATTTAACTAATATCACAAAAATGTTTTATAGATGTTATTCTTTATCGTATTTAAATATTGAAAATTTTAATACTAGTAATATTGATGATATGAGCTATTTATTCTATGATTGCTCTTCGTTAACATCTTTAAATATTTCCCATTTTGTTAGTGATAAAGTAATGCATATGGAAAGCATGTTTTATAATTGTCAAAAATTACTTTCTTTAGATTTAAGTAAATTTAACACAGAAAAAGTTACTAATATGTCAAATATGTTTGAATTATGTTCTTCTTTAAAATCTCTTGATTTATCCAGTTTTTACACTGAAAATGTAACTAGCTTTTATGCCATGTTTCGTTCTTGCACGGATTTAAAATCTTTGAATATCACAAATTTTAGTGTTGAATCAGCTAATGAATTACAATATATGTTTAAAGATTGTAAATCTTTAACTTCGCTTGATTTAATAAATTTTGAAAATGCAAACACTACAAATATGAGAGAAATGTTTTCTGGATGTGAAAATTTGAAATTTATAGAAATGTATAATATTGACACATCTCTGGTTACTGATATGATGGGTATGTTTAGCGATTGCAAACTTCTTTCTTCTTTAGATATTACAAATTTCAATACGGAATTAGTAGAAGACATGACATACATGTTTTATAATTGCGAAAAATTAACTACATTGAATTTATCAAAATTTGATACTAGCTTAGTTCATAATATGTCATCAATGTTTTATAATTGTAATTCCTTGAAAGAATTAAATTTATCTAATTTTTATACACCAAAAATTGAAGATACGTCATATATGTTTACTAATTGCAAAAAATTAATATCATTAGATGTTAATAATTTTGATACTATTAATGTAACAAATATGGAATATATGTTTCATAATTGTACTTCTTTGCCTTCTTTAAATATATCAAACTTTATTACTATGAATGTCACAAATATGGGAAACATGTTTTCATTTTGTAGTTCTTTGACTAAAATTAAGCTTGAAAATTTTAATACTAGTAATGTTGATAATATGGAAGCTATGTTTAAAAATTGCAAAAAATTAGATAATTTAGATATTAGTCATTTTCAAACTTTTAATGTAGCAAATATGAAAAATATGTTTGAATCTTGTTCGAAATTACAAACATTAAAAGTAAATGTAAATAATTTTGATACTTCTAAAGTAACTGATATGGATAGCATGTTTTGTAATTGTAACGTATTAAAAAATATAGATGTTTCTAAATTTAATACTGCTTTAGTTACTAATATGAGAAATATGTTTAAATCATGCAAAGCATTAACAATTATAAAAGTGGATTCCTTTGATACATCAAAAGTAACAAATATGGAATATATGTTCAATGATTGTAGAAATTTAGTAACATTAAATGTTTTAAATTTTAAAACATCTTCAGTAACTAATATGAGAAATATGTTCGAATTATGTCCTAAATTATCAAGTTTAAAATTATCAAAATTTGATACATCAAAAGTTACTAATATGGAAAATATGTTTAGTAATTGTCAATCGATTCCTGAATTGGATGTATCTAATTTTATTGTTTCTTCTGTGACTAAAATGAATGGCATGTTTGAATTTTGTGCTAAAATAACTTCTATAAATTTTGAAAATTTCGAAACTGCTAAAGTTAATGATATAAGCTTCATGTTTTATGGATGCTTTTCTTTAAAGTATTTAGATATATCTAATTTTAAAACTAATGAAGTTACGGATATGAGTTTTCTTTTTTATGGATGCGTTTCTTTGACATCTATAGACTTATATAGTTTTGATACTTCTAAAGTTGTTAATATGAATTCAATGTTTCAAGATTGTTTATTACTTACGAAATTAAATCTAAATAAATTTAATACAAAATCAGTAGTAAGCATGGAAAAAATGTTTTACAATTGTGAATCATTAACTTCCTTAGATATATCAAGTTTCGATACATCAAAAGTTACCAAAATTAATTCAATGTTTTATGGCTGTTCTTCATTGACTTCAATATCAATGGATTTTTATTTATATTCAATAACAGACATGAGTAATATGTTCGCTAAATGCAGTTCTTTAACTTCAATAAATTTACAACATTTTAATACTTCTTTAGTAACTGATATGACATCTATGTTCAGTGGTTGCGAATCTTTAAAGTCATTAGATTTACAAAATTTTGATACTTCTAATGTACGTAATATGGAATATATCTTCTCAGATTGCAAATCTTTGATTAGTTTTAGTTATTTGTATAAATTAAATACGAGCAAAGTTTATAATATGAGATATATGTTTTCTGGATGTAGGTCGATTAAAGGTTTAGATTTAACTTATTTTGATACTAATAAAGTTAATACTATGGAAGCAATGTTTAAAGATTGCTCTTCTTTATCTTATATAAATATAAAGACTTTTAATACACTTTCTGTTGCTAATATGAATTCTATGTTTCAAGGATGCTCTTCGCTTATATCTTTAGATATAACCAATTTTAATACATCGAATGTTATAGATATGGGAAATATGTTCAAAGATTGTTCATCTCTTTCATCATTGAATTTATCTAATTTGCAAACAAATGAAGTAAAAAATATGGACAATTTATTCTTTGGTTGCTCTACGTTGACATCTATAGATGTTTCTAATTTTGATACAAGTAAAGTTACAAATATGGAAAAAATGTTTTCAAGATGTTCCCGATTATATTCAATTAATTTAGAAAATTTTAATACTTCTAATGTTCATAATATGAAATCTTTTTTTGATGGATGTGTTACTTTATTTTCAGTAAATATTTCGAGTTTTGATACTTCTAAAGTTACTAATGTTGAATATATGTTCTCTGATTGCTTTGCATTATATAAATTAAATATAAATAATTTTGATTTTAGTTCAATGATATCAATGGCTTACATGTTTTATTCATGTAAATCTCTATCAGCCATAGAAATAAGTTCAGTTTTTAGAAAATCTCCTGTGATAAATTTATCTAATATGTTTTCAGACTGCTCCGCCTTATCATCATTAGATTTATCAAAATTTGATTCATCCTCAGTATTATATATGGATTTTATGTTTTCAGGATGTTCAGATTTAAGAGCATTAAATCTTTTGAATTTTAGTACAGTATCAGCAGTAGATATGAAATATATGTTTACAGGCTGTTCATCTTTAATAGATTTAGATTTATCAAGTTTTAATACATCATCAGTGAAATATATGAAAGGAATGTTTTATGGATGCTTATCTTTAAGATATTTAAATTTGACTACATTTAATACAACTCTCACTGAAAATATGGATTTCATGTTTTATAAAATGAAATCATTAATTTCGATTGATATAATCAATTTTAATACGACGAAAGTAGAAAAAATGCACTTTATGTTCTATGGATGTGAATCATTAATAGAACTCGATTTATCAAATTTTGACACTTCGAAAATAGAAATCATGGATGGATTTTTTTCTGATTGCTTTAAATTAAGAAAACTTAATATAGAATTTTTTGACACTAGTTCAGTGATATCAATGTCATATATGTTTCGTGGATGTAAATCTTTGAGATCTATTGATTTAAGTAGTTTTGATACTACTATGACTACAACTTTAGAATACATGTTTTCAGGATGTGAATCTTTGGAGTATTTAGATTTAGAAAATTTTAATACTTCTAATGTGATTAATATGGAATATATGTTTAATAATTGCTCTTCTTTAATTAATATTAATTTTGTAAGCTTTGATACGAGTAATGTAAAAATAATGGATCATATGTTTAATGGATGCTCTAAGTTAATTAATGTTAATTTATCAAATTTTAATACGAAATCTGTAAGAAATATGGAATATATGTTTTCTGGTTGTTCTTCTTTAAAAGAAATGAATGTATCTAATTTAAATACAACATTAGTTATAAATATGGGACATATGTTTGAAAATTGTAATTCTTTAACTTCTATAGATATATCAACTTTTAATACTTCAAATACACAAAATGTCGAATACATGTTTGCCAACGATGATAAATTAATTTTTGTAAATGCTGATAATTTTGATGAATCAAGTATCAAAAAAATAGATAATATGTTTTTGAATACAAAAGAAAACATGGTATTTTGTATAAAAGACTCTTCGAAATTATTAAGTGATATAGTAGAATCAAAAACCTGTACTATGATAGATTGTTCTAAAGATTGGATCAAAAGTCGTCAAAGAATTGTTACTCAAACTCTTCAATGTGTAGAAAAATGTCCTGATGGTTTCAGATTTTTTTACGAATATAATTGTGTCTACCGATGCCCTAATAACACTTATCCGGTAAATTTCGTATGTAAAGACACTTTAGATTATCGTTCAGAAGATGATACTTGTACAATAAGAGATTTTTTTTTCGGATATTGTCGCCAGATTTTAGTGAATGCAAGAGCGAAGCAACAATTTATAGAAAAAACAGGAACTGGAATAGTAAATGGAGATTTATATGATTTAGTGGTAACTGCTATAGATAAAAAAAGAGTATTTACTATCTATGATGGAAATGAAGTATATCAGATATATTCTTTATTTAATAAAAAAAAAGAAACAAATTTAACTTATATTGATTTGGACGAATGTGGATATTACCTTAGAAAAAAATTAAATATGAAAAAAGAAGATGATATCATCGTATTTAAAATCGAATATTATTCGAGTGAATTTAGAATACCTATTATTGAATATTCTTTATATGCTCAATTGGGAACAAAAAAAATAAGCATAAATGAATGCAAAAATATGAAATTCTATTATTATATTCCAAAAATAATTAATGATTTTGAAGATTATAAATATAATCCACAAAATATATATTATAAAGATAAATGTATTCCTTTTACATCAGAAAATGGCACAGATACAACATTAATGGATAGAATGGAAATATTTAATCAAAATAGTATGTCTTTATGCGAAAGTATGTGTACATTTAAAGGCTATATAGAAAATCTAATAATGTGCGAATGTAATACTAAATTAATATTTAATTCATTTTTGAATCTTAATGTAAGTAAATATAATTTGGTATATAGATTTAAAGAGCAAAAACCACAGCAGACAAATTTCTGGGTTTTGGAATGTTATTTAAATATTTTTACTAAAGAAATTGTTTTTTCAAATTTATGTAGTCAAATTATTTTAGGTATAATATTTGTTAATCTTATAGGCGCTTTAATTTATTTTTTTAAAGGATATAAAGTGCTTTATCAAGAAATAAAAATTTTAATTCATGTAACATTTGAATTAGGAGTAAATATCACTAAAAAAAATAATATTAATAATAAAAAGGCAAAAAATGAATTTAATTCAGGAAAAAAAATGATTAATTTGTTTGGAAATAAAAATGAATTTAGTAATAGTAAAAGAATTTTGAATCTAAATAATAAAAATCCTTTAAGTAGAATTATTAATAATAATAGAAAAAGTATCAGTATTATTAAAAATTCAAAGATGCTTAATAATAAAAATACTAATAATAACTTAAAATTAACAATTGCCGAAATAAAAAAATATAAAGAATTTACTGATAATGAATTAAATTCTTTATCTTATTATAAAACTTTTATTCACGATAAAAGAACATTTATTGAATATTATATTTCATTAATAAGAACGAGAAATATATTTATTTTTGCTTTTAATTGCAGAAAAGACTATAATTCTCGCACAATAAAAGTATGTTACATATTTTTTATTTTCGCCTTATATTTTTTTATAAACATAACCTTCATAAATGATAACATTTTACATTATTTATCAATATTTCATGGCAAATTACCCATAAAAAGTATTCTTTCTACAATAATAACAGCAACATTAATATCATCATTTTTAAAAAATATTTTAATGATGTTAGTATTCACTGAAGACGATATTTTAGAAATAAAATCAGGTAATAAATCTCAAAGAGCTCAAATATTAAAAAATGTTATTAAAAATGTGGCATTAAAAGGCTGTTTATATTTTGTTATTAGTATATTAATTTTATCTTTTTTTTGGCTTTATATTTCTTGCTTTTCCACTGTTTTAAAAAATACGCAATTTTTCGCTATTCAAAATACTCTTATTAGCTTTGGAATTTCGTTAGTTGCTCCTTTAGTTTTTTATCTTTTACCTGCTATGTTAAGAATGTTTTCGCTTAAAAACAAAGAAAAAAAAAATTTACTAGTTGTTTATATCATCTCAAAAATTTTGACTTTTATTATATAATGCGATATGATATGAATAAGGAAAAATATAATTAAAATTTCATTATTTTTTATTTAGAAAAATAAATATAATTATTTGTTTTTATTAACTTTATTAAGAAACATAATTTTTAAAAATTAATTATGATTAAAATAAATAAAATGGGGATTGGGGATTGGGGATTGGGGATTGGGGATTGGGGATTGGG
>JAJJLE010017659.1:0-11687 GCA_023897235.1 Entodinium longinucleatum | reverse complement strand
CCCAATCCCCAATCCCCAATCCCCAATCCCCAATCCCCAATCCCCATTTTCATTTATTTTTTTGTGATAATAATAAATATAATATATATTAATAACTATGATTATAATTTAAAAATTTAAAAATTAAAATGGAGAGGAAAAAATTTAGATTTGATTTAAATAAAAATAATATTATTAATAAAAAAAAAAGAGCTAAGACACCTTTGTTAAAAAAGAAAAGCAACTCAAAAATATTAAATCATGATATTAAAGATAAAAAAAATAATAATATAAATAATAATAAAATACAAGAAAATAGTCCTAAAACAATAGATTATGAACAGCTAATGGAAAAATATGGAAATATTATTGAAGATAATTACAATAAAATATTAAAAAAAAATAGAAATGAAATTAAAAAAAATAATATTCCATTAATCAATAAAACTCCTTTAAAAAAAAGTCCGGATATAAATAATTTTTTTGTTCATAAGAATGGAATATTAGAAAAACATGATATAATTCAAGAAGAGGAAAAAAATAATAATAATAATAATAATAAACTAATAACAAAAGCTAAAAATATAATGAGAAACCAGAAACAAAATATAAAGATTCTTTCAATGAAAACATTAACAAAAAAAAATAATTCTTTTAGCAATATTAATTATTCAAACAATACAAATAACATCAAAATAAATCCTATATATAATAAAGGAAAAATAAAAAGTAAAAATAATTCTGAATTTGAAAACTTGAAAAAGCAAATAACTATTTTAAAAAAAGAAAACGAAAAACTTCGTGCAAATACGATTTCTCAAAATTATTATCTAGATTCAAATAATATCAATAATAATTCATTTTTATTAGATAAATTTCTTTTATTATTAAATCTTTGTAGAAAATATGCAAAAAAATTTAATAAAATATATCCTTTACTAGAAATAGAATTTACTTCTAAAAATATAAATACTGATATTTTTGAAGAATTAAAAAATACAATTAAACAATATAATAAAATGATCTTCAGCGAAAAAATAAATAATTTATTTAAAATAAATTTTAAAGAACAAAATATTTTAAATCCTTTAGATATTAGTAATTTTGAACCGAAATCAATGGTTATAAATATTGATAATAAATATAAAAATATTATTATGAAATTAAGGGAAGAAAATAGTGAACTTAAGAAAAAAGTTGAAAAAATAAACAGTTTAAATAAAAAGATTGAAGATATTACAGAAGAAAATAATAATTTGAAAAAAATTATTAATGAAATTAATGAAAAAGATAATAAATTGGAATATCAAAATAATATTATTGAAAATTTAAAATGTCAAATTGAAACATTAAATAACAGTAATAAATTCAAAGAAAGCAAAATAGCTAATTTGCAAAATATATTAGAGAAAAATCGACTAACACAAAATTTATTTTCTTCAAATTCAATTTCTGATCAAAATACGAAAAATTCAAAAGATAAAATTGATAATAATAAATCTAAGCTTCTCTTTAATAATAATGAAATTAATAATATAAAAAATATAAATAGATATGATAATAATATAATAAGTAAAATAACAATTAGTTCATATAATGAGAATTTAAATAGTAATAATAACTCAAGTATTTTTAATGATAATATTAATAATGAAAATGATGAAAATGTAAATGTCACACCAAATGATAAAATTGTTAAGAAAGATAATAATATATTTGAAAAGAAAGTCGAAAGAGAATTTTTTCATAAAAATGAAAAAATTGGATTAAATAATGAAATAGAAGAATTAGATAAAGAAATAATGAATATTAAATCAAAATTAAAAGAAATTAATACATAAACATATTTAATCAAATATATATGATATATCATTATTATATTGATATTTATTATAAATAAATTATTAAAAAATCATGATATTATATTAAGATTAATATCTATTATATTTAATTATTCATATTATTTATAAATATAAATTGTAAGTAATACTAGATTAGACCGAACTTAAATAAAATTTTTAATCAGAAAATTTTTGATTATCTAATATTCATCAATAAAGAATGTTGCATGTTGATTTGTTTGACTCTCTTGGAAAACTTAAAAAGATATATAGAAATATATAATATTATATGACTTTTCTTCTAATAAAAAAATAATATTATAAAAAATCCTTATTATTTTTTTATAATTTTCAAAATTTTTAATTTTAAAAAAAATATGGAATATCCAAATCAACAAATTTCAGATTTGGATAATACTTACATTTGCATAAATGA
The DNA here is from genome assembly GCA_023897235.1 of Entodinium longinucleatum. Taxonomy (NCBI): domain Eukaryota; phylum Ciliophora; class Litostomatea; order Entodiniomorphida; family Ophryoscolecidae; genus Entodinium; species Entodinium longinucleatum. The sequence goes on along the minus strand of JAJJLE010017659.1, from coordinate 9,431 downwards.
TTTAATAAGTATATCAAAATTTGTTGAAGAAAATAGTTCCAAAAAGTCAAAATTTATAATGAGGAGGGATAATTCAAATGATATTCTTTCTTTTAAATATATATCAAATTCCAATTTTGATTATTTAAATATATCTGACAGTTATTTTTATATTCGTGATATTGAAGAAAGTAGAATAATATATGGAGAAAAAACAAGAGAAAAGGAAAATTCTGATTTATTTTCCAAAGAAATTCATTTTTCTAAGAAAGATAAATTGAATGAAAACACTCAATTTATTTTACAGCATATGCTTAGTCGAAAATTCATTACATGCAAAATGAACATTAAAAACAATAAAATTATTTTAGAATTGGTTAATGAAGTTGAAAGTGCTTATCCATTAACTCTTCAAAAAATTAATAATTTTCGAGTGTCTAAAACACCACTTAAATTTAATGAAATTTTTTATTTAAATATTTTCTTAAAAGAAGAAAATGTGAATTGTTATATAGGGGAGGATGATAATAATATAAAAAATAATAATGCAAATTTAAATGAATATACTGATATTATACTTAATATGAAATCCAAGAGTAGATTTTATTTAATAAATCAATCTTGTATTTTGAATAATATTAATAAAAATATATATACAGGGCATTTAATAAATATAATATTTAATATAAAAGTTGAAGAAAAAGAACAAAAAATGATGCTTTGTCTACAATCCAAGCATAATAAATATAATTTATCTAATAATAATAAATCTAATATAAATAATTCTGCTGAAAGAATAAGAAATAACAATAAAGATGAAGAAATAAATGAAGAATTAATTCAACAAGAAAATTTTAAAGTATCAATATGTGAATATTCCAATGATTTATGTGAGCAAGTATTAAATTATGCTTTATGGGTTATTGAAGATAAAAATATGTATAGCAATAATAATTTTAATATCAACTATATAAATATTGATAATGAATTTAGAATAAGAAATGCTTTAACAGGCTTTTATTTAGTTATAAAACAAAAGGGCCTAAGAAGTCATATTATTAAAAATATTAAAACTGTTATGTTCGGATATGAAAAAAATTTGTATGAATTTTGTTTGATAAATAATAATAAATCTATGGATAATAATTTATTATTTCCTTATAATTTTATGTTTCATCATTATATTATAAATAAAAGCAATATTAATAATATCAAGGTTGCCAAAGATTGTAAATATTTATTAAAAGGTGTTTTTCAAAATATTTACAAAAACTCAGTTTTCGATGCTGAAATTAAAGATAATAAATTTTATTTTACTAATATCGAAAAATATTTCTTACCTATTGCAATATATCAAAAAGAAAATAAAAATATTATTATCAAAAATGAATATGATTTTATTTTTAGAGTGCAACATATAAATATTCTAAAAATTAGTGAAGTATTATATATATACAAAATTATTACGATGTTAAAAAAAGAACTTAAAAATAATAAAATTAATTTAGATGCTTTAAATAATATAATTGCTTTTTTAATTGAATATTTAATTAATATTAATTATTCTTTTAAAGATAAAAATCAAGATAAAAATGTACCTATTAAAGAAAGACAAAAATTGCTGTGGAAATTTGGTATAGTTAATATTATTGCTTCTTTTATTGATTATTATTTGAATAATTTTAAAGGTGAAAAAAAAATTGGAAAAAAAATGAAAATGCTTTTAGAAAGAGTTAAATCTATGTTTAATTATTTATCAAAAAATGATGAAGATATAAAAATCTCTATTTATGTTGTAGCTTTAAATAAAATAATAAGTTTAGAAGAAAATCTGACTAATGACTTTTCTAGATTAATTCACTTTATATTCGAATTATTACATCGTTCAGAAATATTACAAATGTATCTATTTGGTGAGCCGACTCTTCTCAAAAATTATATTAAAAAAAATTATTATCTTTCAGTATTAAATATAGATATTAATAATCTACTCCAAGAAAAGAAACTTTTAAAATTAATAGAAACTAATCATAATTTTTTGCTTTCATATAGAAATTTATTAATATTAAACGAAGTAAAATATAAAAGAAGTGAAATAATTATTCATATAAAAGAGCATATAGAACAACTACTTTCGAATAAAAATGAAGAAAAAGATAAAAATAAAAGAAAAAATTATTTTCAAATAATAGATCATGGATTTAAGGAGATTAAAAATTTAATAATAAAAAATGTTATAATTATAGATAGAATATTAGATCCAAAAAATGATCCTTTTAAAAGAAACTCAAGAAATTCTTTAATGCAAAGTAGATTAAATAGATTTCAAAGTTTTTCAGGCTCGGAGGAGGATAAAGAAAATAAAGGAAAAATAAATTTAAATTTTATTAAAACTCAAAGTTCTCCATTAATTGATAAAGAAAACTTAATGGGAAAAGATAAAAGAATTACAGAAGAAAAAATTGAAGTATACGACGAATCACGTGCAGATACTTTAGAAGGATTACTCACTTTTGAAAGTAAAGAGATCGAACATTTTAATATTAAAGCATCTGCATTATCAAAAGAAAGTGAAAAAGAAAATTTAATTAATAAATCAACATCTAAAGAAATTACTAATCAAAGGAAAAGTTTGAAACCTATTTTTAGGGGTAGGCAAAATGATTTAATAAACTTAAAAAAAAATTTTATTAGTAATACTTTTAATGATAGTAATAAAGAAAAAAAAAAAAAAACCAATGAATTTTATAAAATAAAAGATATCAGAAATTATTATAAAAAAATACTTAATAAATTAGGAAAAATATGGATTTTTTTAAAATGGTATAAATTATCGAGATTAGAAAATATAAACATTGATAAAATGTTTTCTACTGACAATGTATTAAGAAGTATATTTAATAGGAAAATTAATACAGAAGACAAGACACTTTTTTACTTTATCGATCTTAAAAAAAATTCCCAAAAATCTATTAAAAATTTAAATATTAATCCATTCTCAAGAGATACAATTTTATATTTTTTCCGGCTTTTTAATCTCTTTTTTCCAATAAAGAAAACCAAATTGGAGGAAAAAATGAAAAAAATAGAGAATATAGGAATAGAAGAATCTGAAGAATATATAACAGCGAAAGATATTTTAGAAGAAATGGATATAGAAGAGAAGGTTATAAAAATATATTTAAAATCTGATGAATATGTTAATGAATTGGCTTTTAGAGAAAAATGGAAAAAAGAAAAAAAAAAAATAGATGATATATTAGGTATAATTTATTCTATATATCAATTTTATATAAATCAATATGTTTCTGCGGTATTTAAATTATTAGAAATTACAAGTAATGCCTTAATTAATCAAGAAAAATATGAGACTTTAGAAAAAATAAAAATATCTTTTTTAAAAACACTAAAATACCTTTTATCAAAAGTTGTTTTTTTAAATGATAATTCAATAAGTTATTTATATTCAAAAGCCAAAAATAATCCAACTATATTAAGCGGTGTTTTTAATTATAAAGAATTAATAGATAATTATAAGAAAAATAACATTAAAACAAAAGCTGGATTAAAAAACTTTGAATTAATTCTTATTGATTATTTATATTCAATGTGCAAAAAATCTGATGAAATCAGATATTTATATGAAAAAATTACTGTGTTGAAGTATATAAGAAATTTAGCTTTTAATAAAAATTATAGAGGTAAAAGGAATGATAAACAGAAAGGCAAATATAATAAAAAAGATGATGATGCATATAATGAAAATATTATAATTCAAACAAAAAAGATATTAAATTTAATTTGGACTAAAAAAAGAATACCAATATTATTAAAATATAAAGAATTCAATATTATTTCTGAAGATGAAAAAGAAGAATCGAAAGACAATAAAAATAATAGTGGGAATAATTCCAAAGAAATTGATATTAGAGAAAATGACTTTTATGTATCTTTTAAAGTTGGAGAAATAGCTAGGTTTACTCTAAGATTATTAAATCTTTATGAAATTGATGAATTTTTTGGAGATATATTATATATAGATTGTGATGATTATTTTTCAATTCAAGAAGATTATTCAACAGAAAGAATAAAAAAATTAAAATCAACATTATCAAAAATAGAAAAAGAAATATTTAAACTTCGAATAAATTCATGCAAATATCAAGACGAAGATAATAGAAAATTTAATAATTATTTTGAAAAATATGAAGCAAACATATTCGAATATTTAAGCTATTTATTAAGTAAAATAAAATCAGAAGATTTAGAAATATTCAATTTTGAGCTATATATTTTTAATACTAAAAATATTTTATATAGAATGCTTTTAAACGAAAATAAAACATTTTATAAAAAGATGGAAATTTTATCTTCATTGGAAAATATGATACAAGCAATAAATTATAGAAAAGGAAGTATAGATGATAATACATTAAATTATATTTCAAATTTATTAAGAATATTTAATAAAATGATAGAACATTATCCAAATTTCAATATGACTATCATACCTAATTTAGAAATTTATATTTCTTTGATAATAGGCTCGCTTAAATGTATAAATGATATTCAATATTATTTGATAGATTTGAAAAAAGAAAATATATTTTTAGAAATTATTTATCGAGATTTAGATATATTTTTTTATATAATTAAAAATAGTAACATGAATTTTGAAAAAATAAAAGAATTCATGGAAAATACTTTTATCGAAATTCAGAATATATATAATCAATTTAAAACAAAAAAAAATAAATATATTTACAGAATATTATATTTGCTTTGCCTTTGCCGAATTTTGTTATATTTAAACAATGATAAATCATATGACCCTTATAATTATAAAATATTTTATAAAAAAATTTTTAAATTAACGGAAATCGATAAATATTTTTTTCAAGACAATAATCAAATTAAAAATAAAGAAAAAATTAAAATAATGAAAATGAAGACAATTTATGAAGAAAATAGTGTCAAAAATAGTAGTTATTTATCTTCGAAGGATGAAAATAATAGCAATTTTGATGTAAATTATTTTCCTGAGGAAATGCAACCTTTTAAAATAAATAATGAAGAAGAAAGTGAAGAAAGCGAAGAAGATAGTAAAAATGATAGTCATTTTTTATTTATTAAAGAAGATAATAATAATAATAATGAATTAATAATTGAAGAATCTTTGGAAAATTATAAAGAAGATGAAATTGAAAATTTATCATTTTATGTTTCATTTTTGCTCATTTATTCATTATATTTAAATGAAAAAAATTCGATGAATAGAAATATTGATGATGAAATAATTGATGGAGATGAGGAAGAACAACCTCAATTATCTTTGAATTTGCTATTAAAAAAAATTAATAGTTTTTTATACAATAAAAATAATAATTTTAATAATGATTTTTTCAAGAATAATATTAGTAATACTAATAATGAAACTTTGCCAAGTAAGAATAGCACTAAAGATATTCTAAAAAATAAGCAAGATACTATTACGAATGAAATTTACGAAATAGATGAAACATTAGCCCTTATGAATCCAGGAAATATGTTCCCAGAAAAAAATATAGTTGATCCTCAGAATTTATTTATCTTTTCTTTATTACAAGCAGTAATGAATTTCAAATTATCATCTAATAATCACATAATTGAAATCCCTATAAAGCATTATATAACTAAAGATGAAGATGAAGAAATTGGTTATGAAGATGAAAATATAAATCTTAATGATACTGAATTATTCTCAAAATATTCAAAAAAAAATGATATTATTTTTTACTATTATAAATCATCACATATCGATTTAATTATTTTAGAAAAAATATTAATAGAAATTTCTTTGAAGACAAATTTAGAAAATTATTGTTTAGATGGAAGAAAATGTTTTATTATGCCTGAATTATTAGGAGAATTATTAAAAAATTTGAATTATTTTAAATTAATACATGATTATGATATGAAAGAATATAATCTAATAAACAATCATTTTGTAAAAAATAATTTAACATTATTGATCAAAAAAATATTTAACACATTTCGCTTTGAAGATTTGAAGGAAATTTCACAAATGAATGATTTTATGTATAAAAGAATGGGAGAAGTTTACGACCAAGAACTAATTAAAGCCGAAGAAGTTGAAGAACAACAAAATTTTAATCTCATTGAATTTCTTTGCTTTCAAGATGAATTAAATAAAGAATATTCTAAAAATATAAATATAATAACTTTTTTGGAATCATTAATTTATATATATCCAAAATATGATAAAAAAATATGCTTAATTTTATTCAAAATAGGTTTTGAAGTATTATATAATTTATTTAGAAATAATAAAAATAATAATGATGATAAAATATTATCTAATATAAATATAGGAAAAATTATTAAAGTATTAATCACTTTATTTAATAGAAAATCTTATCTTATTTTAATCAATGATAATTACGCTTTTATTACTATGTTATTAGGCATGGGACAATTATTTAAAATCATTAAGGAAAAATCTAGTTTTTTTTTGAAACATTTTGATATGATTAAAGAATTATTGAATAGTTGTGATTTTATTTTTGAACTATTACCCAAAGATTTTTCTGAAATTGTTAAATTTTTGAGAAGGCCAGAAAATTTAGTAAATGATTATGATTTTAATTATAATAAAAAAAAATTAAAAAAAATATTAGAATTTTTCACAATATTAATAAGTTTCAAAAAATGTTTTGAAGAAAAAATAATTACAGAAAATATTATAAAAACTGGGGAAGAAATAATAAAACTTAGCATAAAATTATTATCTTTTATTTTAATAATTTCTAAAGATAAAAGTATTGAAATAATAAACATAATATTAGATTTTTTTTCTGAAATTATAAAAGGCCCTGATATTTATAATTTAAATTTATTATTTTCATTAGGCTTTTTCGATTTAGTTTCTTATACAATAATAAATGTTGACTATTATAAATTATTTTTAGATTATATTAATAAAGATAATCTTCATAAAGTTATAAATAATTATATTAGAATAGAATGTAAAATTATAAAAATATTTATTGCTTATTATAATATATCTTTTTCTCCTAAAAGTGATATTAATCAATTTATTAAATTATTAAAATGGTATGAAAACAATTTTAAAAATATCGAAAAAAAATTAAAAAAAATTTTTTATATATCTCAGAAAGAAATGGAAGGAAGAGATTATGACATAAATTATATGCTTTTATTCATAAAAAATGATGATAAATATAATGAAGATGAAATGAGGAAAAGAGCCGGTATTACATATAATGAAAAAAAAAATAAAGAAATTGAATTAAATAATATTGATAATAATAGCAATTATAGTAATTATAATGATAATAGTAATATTTATAATAATGAAGATGATATTAATAATAATAATGATAAAAATGATAGTGATATTAAAAAAGAAAATAAAGAAATTAACAGTGATTTTTGTATAATTAAATTTGAATTACTTTTATCTTATTACACTTTATTTAATTATCATAAAAATTTATCAAGAAAAGATAGCAAATATGCTTTTACTCATAGAAAATATCAAAAACACTTTTGTATGAAGATGCTGTTAATAATATTGAAATTTTTTTATGATTTTGTGGTTTTTTTATATAGCTTAATAAAAATAATAATATTAATGGTATATTATTTTTCTAAGAGATTTCTTCCAAAAATAAAGAAGGATGTAGATCTTTTACAAGATTTGCAGGACATTGAAATAAAAGCAGAAAATATTAAAAGTGAATATGTAATAGATTTTTTAGAAAATTATATAAAGGAAGTCGAAGTTTGTATTTCAAATGTTATATTTAAGATATATTTTCCTATGACAGATAGAGCTACCACTCTATCAAAGTATAGAAAAGAATATTTAAAAGTTGATGAAATTGATTCTTCTGATTTTATTAATTATTTATTGAGTAAATATGATTATATTAATATTAGGGCTAAACAAAATACTTTAGTTAATAAATGGATTGATGAATTTCCCATATTGAATTATATTTTTAAAAATATATATATTTTTGGAGTCCTCGTTATAGTTTTTGGATTAGTTACTAATTTTTTAATTTTATCTTCATTTAATACATTTACTGCTGAAAGAGAAGAAAAATGCGGTAAAAATATAATAAATTATATATATGTTAGAAAAGATAAAAGAATTCAATGTCCTCGTTTTATGTATTCTTTTAAAATTGATCCATACTTAGTAATTATTATTTTAGTAGTTTTTCTTTTTATTCAATGCATTTTGCAAAGTCTTACTTTTATTGATTATGCTATAAGAACTATTTTTGTTGAATCAGAAATAGTTAAATTTAATTATAATTCCGAATATTTAAAAACAAAAGAAAAATATCCAAAAAAAATGAATATTAAATATTTTTTAGGTATATTTTTTCCAACATTTTTTCGTTGTATTTTTAATTTTCGAACATTATATTATATAATAAGTATTGCTTCTTTAATAGCAAGTATAGTTGTTCATCCTTTTTACAATTGTATTATCTTATTAGAATTCGTTAATAGAATTGAAGTTATGCAAAATATATTAAAAGCAATGTATCGCCCTTCTAAAAATATTCTTATTATATTATTAATGCTTATTATTTTAGAATATTTTTTTTCAATATTTGCTTCATCCTGGTTTACTAATCATTTCCCAAACATAACTGATACAAAAAATTTTTTAAAAACTTTTATGAGAATGATAGATCAAACATTTAAACAAGATGGAGGTATAGGTACTTATCTAGATAAAACACTAGATCCTGATTATAAAGAATATCAAATTAATACTGGTTTTTTTTCGCGATTTTTTTTTGATCTTCTCTTTTATTTAATAGTTCTATTATTAATTTTACAAATGTTTTTATCTGTTATTATTGATTATTTTAATGAAACTAGAGAAAATAGTCAAAATTTTGTTGAAGCTATGGAAACGCAGTGCTTAGTATGTGGTATAGATCGTGAAAAAATTGAAAAAATAAATCCTAATGATAAGCATTCATTCAATAAACATATTAGTTATTCACATAATGTTTTTAATTATATATATTATTTGATGTATTTACAAATTTTAGCAGATAGAGATGTTATTATTGATGATGGAGTGTGGAATTTGCATCTTATTAAAAATTTGTCATATTTACCAAAAAATGAATTTTTCAAAAATTTAGAAAAACAAAGATGGGAAGCATTGAAGAAGATAAATAAATGATATTAAGTTATATATAAATTTTTTTTATAAATATAATTATTTTTAATTATATTTTATATCATATTATTTTATAATTATTAAATTTAATATTTTATAATATACACAAATAGCTTAAATATTCGAATATGTTTGCTTCATATTTTTCAAAATAATTATTAAATTTTCTATTATCTTCGTCTTGATATTTGCATGAATTTATTCGAAGTTTAAATAT
>JAJJLE010017658.1:0-11758 GCA_023897235.1 Entodinium longinucleatum | reverse complement strand
AATCCCCAATCCCCAATCCCCAATCCCCAATCCCCAATCCCCAATCCCCAATCCCCATATATTATATTATAGATTTTGTTTGAAATAAAAAAAACTTTATATATTAAAAATATTTTTATTAATATCTTTTTTATAAATGTCTCTATATCAAAAAACTTTAGAAATATTTAGCAGAAAAAAAATTAATCAAAAAGATAAAACAAATAATATAACAAGTAATAACAATTATTTTTGTTGTCCAAAATGTAAAGAAAAAATATTAATATCATTAAATCCATCAAATTTTTCAGTTTCTTATAATTGCGAAAATAATCATAATGAAACAAATTTAGATTATAATTTTTTTTATAATAAAAGATATATTAATTCAAATAATGAAATATTATGTCAGCAATGTAAAAAAGTAAAATTAAATAATAATAAAATTATTGTTTGTAATAATTGTAATATTAAATTATGTTCTACTTGTTTAATTAAACATAAAAATAATTATAAACAACACAAAAATTTTGGGATTATTTATAATTCTGTTAAAAAATGCCCTAAACATGATATTGATATTTCGCAATATTGCGAAACATGTAAAAAAAATTTATGCACATTTTGCTCATCAAAAAATGAAGAAGATGCTCATTTAAATCATAATATAATAAATTTTTCTGAATTAATTCCGAATGAAAAAGAAATTAATAATAATAAAGAAAAATTAAATCAAAAAATTGTTAAAAATAATTCTATTATTGAAAAATTAAAAAATTGGAAACAAGAAATGTGCTCTTTAATTGATGAACTTATTTATAAATTAAAAAGCGAAAAAATGATTTATAAAATGATTATTCAAAATTTCAATTGGAAAAATATAGATTATATTAATTATAAAAATTATCAAATGGCTGTTGAAAAATTAGATATAAAAAATGAAGGCTTAGAAAATTTTTATAATTCTAAAATGTTCATTGAGCAAACAATAGCAATAAATGAATATTTATTCGGAAAAAATTATTATAAAAATAATGAATTAAAAATTGAAGATAAAAAAGACGAAAATAAAAAAATTAATAATGAAATAAAAAAAGAAATAGAATTTAATATAATTAAAAATAATATAAACAATAATAAAAATTTAGAACAAGAAAAAAAAATTATTAATGAATTAAAAAAAGGAAAAGCTTTAATATATAATAAAAATAAAATTATTTCATATTCTTTAGACACAAAAGATTTTATAAAAATTAGTGAAAATAATAATATTAAAATAAATAAAAATAATAATAATAATATTTATGACAATCTTAATGAATTAAATATTAATTTATTGAATAAATTAGGTGATTATAATATCATTATATGGAAAGCAGAAGAAGATTTTGACAACGATAAATTAATTAAAATAATGAGAAACAGATATAAAGATCTCAAAATTAGTGATAAAAATAATTTTAATTTTATCAAAAAAGATAAATCAATAATTAATAATAATAATAACATTATTAATAATAATGAAAGTCAAATAAGAAGAGATTCAAATGATAATTTATTATTTAGTGAATCAAATAATAATAACTCATTATTTGGCTTAGGATTAAATAATAATCAAAATCAAAATAATCCTTTTTATAATCAGAATAATGAAAATACAAGAATTTTTACTAATTTTGAATCAAGTTCATATGCTAATAATAATATAAGACAAAGAGAAGAAAGATATGTTTATATATCAAGAACTGGTAGTAAATATCATGGAAGACCAACATGTGGTAGAATGAAAAGTTCTACTAGAGTAGCACTTAGTAAAGCTGAAGCCATGGGATTAGGACCATGTATGAAATGTGCTTAAATTTATATATATAATATAAAATATAAATTTATATTATATTTTTCTGGTATTGAAATTGAAATGAATAATTTAATTATATAAAAGCAACTACTAAAACAAAAAAATTTATTTAATTGAATTATTAAGATTTTAATTTGTATAATTTAATAATAATTTATAAAAAATATAATTAAGTATTTTACAATAAAAAACTTATTTATAAAATACCAAAATATCATTATAAATTATTTTCTTTAAAAAATAAAAATATTTTTTATTCATTTTCAATAACAATTTTAATAGATTCATCATCATTATTATCTATAACAATATCATTATTTTTATTATCATCTTCATTATCTTTAATATCTTCATTAACATCTTTAATATCTTCATTATCATCTTTAATATCTTCATTATCATCTTTAATATCTTCATTATCATCTTTAATATCTTCATTATTATCATTATTATCATTATTACTGTTTTTTATTAAGCTTTCTTCCTTATCATTAATATCAATAGCATCATTTTTAATTGTTACAACAGAATTTAATTTAACTTGTTTATCATTTTGTCTATAATAAAAAAAAGGACTGCTTTTTTCATTCACATCACAACACGAAAAAAAATTTTTACTTTGTTTAAAAATCAAAAAATTTAAATAGGTTCTCCCTACCTGTATATTTAAATCCAAATTTTGCGTCATTTTTATACTTGGTGTTTGAATTAAAACCAACGTACCAAATTTTGAGTCATTATCTTGTATAAAAATATTATTTTTTTCTATGCTTAATTTACAATGTATTCTACTCACAGAAATATCACTCAATAAAATATCACTTAATATACTTCGTCCTATTTTAATTTCTTGATTTGTTGATAAATCTATTACGTATATAAATTTATTATTTTCTTCGTCGATTGTCAGCGTTTCTAAAATTAAATAATTTTTAAAAATATTTGAGAAATCTAATAAATAATAATATTTATTATTATGCTTAATTAAATCAGGAAATTTCGTTTTACATATTTCACATTGGACTTCTTTGAATAAAAACACATAACAAAAATCACTATCTTCCACTTTTTCACAACTTTTTGTCATTATCCAATGCTTTAAACATTTTAAATGAATATATTTTAAAGAACCTGTACATATACATGGCTGAATTAAAGGATTTTCTAAAGGGGATTCTTCTTCTAAATAACATATACGACATAATTTATTATTAGTTTTATTATCTGATTTTACTATATTACTATTTTCTTTCATATCACGAATTGTTATTTTTTCATTATTATTATTATTATGATTTTCTTTTTTGTTTTTATTGTTATTATTATTCAAAGATAAAATTTGGATTTTGTCTTCTAAATTAGAATCTGTTGCATTTCTTTGATTTGCTAATGAATTTATTTTATTTCTTTTTATTGTTGATGATTTTTCAGTATTGCTTATATTATTTATATCATTTAATATTAATTTATTAATATTATTTTTATTATTAGCTTTATTACTTATTTTACTCTGATTTGATATAATATCACTATTAATTATATTACTTTTATTTAATTCTATAAAATCTTTTTCAAATTTAATATCTTTAATTTTAGTATAAATTCTTCCTATTTTAATTATATCACCTTTTTTTAATTGATATTTATTAGCTTTATCATTAATTTTTCTTTTTTTGAGTACAAACCAGGCTGAATTTGTTGTATTAATATTACCAGTTTCATCAAATTTATATTCGTTGAAATTTAATTCATAATTATTCTCATTTTTAGTTATATTCATCAGCAACTCATATTCATCTAAATTTGTCTGGTCATATATAAAAAAAATTCTATTAAGTAATCGATATAAAAATCCTTTAGATTGAATTTTTAAATCTGTTTTAAATAATTCTTTAGAATCATAATTAACAATTTCATTTATTTCTCGACTCCATGTTTCCGTTTTTACATCCAAAATTAATTCTTCTTCCGTCATTTTTTTACTAAAAAAAAAATTTGTTTATTAAAAAAAATTTTTTAATTTATATATAAAATTAAAAAAAAATAATATTAAAAATTATATATTAATTAAAAGCATTATAATTAAAATCTTTTAAATTTTCGTTATTATATATGTACATCATTTCATTTGGAAATGTTTTATTTTTGAAAATTTTGAGTAATATTTCAAAAATTTTTTTAGCCATAGTATTGCATATAGGATTTAATTCTCGATTAAAATTAATAATTAAATTTTTGATAGAATTCATAAAAAATTCATTTTTTAAAATATATTTTTTACCAATATACTTTAAATAATTATCAATATAATACATTTTTTTAACGAAATCATTATCACCATTTAATTCATCTTTTATTGCTTTTTTCATGAATTTTTTATGAATATTATTTCTATAATAAATTTCTAGTACAAACACAGCAAAAATTAATCCTTCTTTGTCATTTTTGACCTCACAATTTTTTATAAAATTTTCTTCTTTTTTTATGAAATTGTTATTATGCAAACTTTGTCTACTAAATTTTTTTCCTTTTTTATCGTTAAAAAAATAATCAATAATAGACTTATTTAAATTATGATAACAAAAAGAATAAAATCCTGATGTATTAATACAAAAAAATAAAACACCTTTTCGATTAAAATAATCCTCATATTCTATCAAAGATTCATAATCTGAAAAACCGACGATTACTATTTTATAATCTTTTACTTTTGTGATATCTTTTAATATAACTATATTCACTGTTGAATTTACTAAAATTAATTTTTGATATAAAATATCTACACGTGATTTTCCGATATCTTCTGATGATAATATAATGTTATTTATTGTATCAGTTTTTGATATTAATTCTTTATCGTGTAAATATATATTAAATCCAGCTTCAACTAATAATTTTGATAATTCTGTTATACATGTCGTTAAATTTATTAATAATATTTTATTTTGTAAAATATTTAGCTGCATTGACTGAGATAATTGTGATACATGGAAATTATGAGTGTTAGATTTCTTAGATTTATTTTTGAGTTTTGTTTTCGAATAAGCTTTTTGCATTTAGATTTGTCTGTTAATAGTTATATTTTTTTAATATCATGAAATTATATAATAATATTTTGAAAATTTTATATATAATATCAAAATTAAAGTAAAATTTAAATAGTAAAAAATATATATATCTAAACATAAAAAAAAAAGCAATAATACCATATTTATAAATTATCAATAATTGCATAATTATTTGTACTGAATTTATCAAATTCATAATTATTATTATCAAAATTATTAATACATTCTATTCTTTCTTCAACAAGTTTAGAAAAATATTTTCGAATCCATGGATGGATTAAAGCATTTTTAATATCCATTCTTTTATTAGGATCTTTAATTAATAATTTATTAACAAAATCTTTCGCTTCCTTACTGATTTTTTCCCATTTTGGTTGTTCGAAATTTATTTTTTCATGTATAGTCTGTCTCGCAATTTCTTTTTCAGAGTATTCATCACTGAAAGGTAACTTCCCACACAATAATAAATGAGTAATAATTCCTATACTCCATTCATCAATTTTTTTATCATATAATTGATCTGATAACATTTCTGGAGATAAATATCCCACTGTGCCATATGGCTCTTTAATTTTTTCGTTAGTATTTAAAAATTTAACAAGTCTGTAATCCATTAATTTTATAGTAATGTTTAAATCGTATAATTTTTGAGTTTCTGAACTATTAGATATTCCACTTGAGAAGGATTCTGAAAATGATTTTGTTGAATTATTTTGAGTTATAATAAGTATATTATCTGGTTTTATATTTCTGTGGACAATTCCCATTTTATGTAGGTAATATACTCCCATTAAAATTTGGTGGATTATTTCGCATATTTTTTCTTCTTCTTTGAAAGGATTATGTATATCTAAATCAGCCAAATATTTTAATACGTTTAAATCGCTAAGTTTTTCAAATATTACATATATATATTTCTCATCATTAAAAATATCTATTAATTTAGGAAAATTTTTATGATAACATATTTTAAAGCAAGATATTTGATTAAAAATATATTCGTTAATTTTTTTACTTAAATTACTTCTTGGTTTATTTATTTGCAAGCATATTATTTTTTTAGTTATATCATAATAATTAGATATTATATCATCTTTATATCTTATATTTCTCAAAATTTGATTTTTATCTGAACTTATTTTATCACCTAATATAAAAAAATCATCAATTTTTCTAAAAAATATAGATTTTTTTAAATGGTTATACCACTCATCACACTGCGATTCTTTATCGAAATAAAAAGTATGCTTTTTTTCTTGAAATATAATAGATAAAGAAAAAAGTGAAATTAATTTAAAATTTTGTCTTTTATTTTTTGTTATATAGATATTATTTATTAAATGATGCATTCCTATATGAAATTTATCGTTTTTATTTTTATAATAAAATATATCTTGTTTTATTAATTTCATATAATATGATTTCAATTTTCCTTTATTTGTAATTTTAAATACATTACTTTCATATGTATCATTTAGTGTTAATAGCTCATATATGTTTAATTTTTCATTTTCTTCGTTTAAATTTTTTTTTATTAATAAATTTCCTGAATTCATTTTTTTAAGCATGTGTCCTTTAGGCATAAATAAAAATGATTTTCTTTTTAAATTATTTATTTTTAATAAATGCTGATTCGATTTAGTTTTTTTTATTATTTCATACCCATCTTTATGAGTAAAATTTTTTTGATTACTTCTTGAATAAAATTTGCCTAAATTTAATTCTCTAAAATCAATTTTTGGCTCTTCAATAATTTGTTCTTCTAATGATAACTCTATTTCTTTTTTTTTATTTTTGATATTAAAATCATGTTTTTTATACAAAATATCGATATTATTAAAATTTTCGAAATTTTTATTTTCTTTAAAATAATCATACCTTGTATAAGAATATAGATCTAATACATCATTATTAAAAGGCCTTGATTCATATAAATATATTAAAACTGCAACGAATATATCACTATTTATATTTTTGATAGTGTAAATAAATGTTTCATAATTAAGAAAATTTTTGGATTGATATATTTTATTTAATGTATTTTCTATCAATTTTTGATTTTTTGAAATTTCTATATAATTTATATTATTATAATCTTTTATTAAAAATTTTTTCCGCAAATTTTTTTCTAATGGTAAGTAACTTAAAATTAATTGGATATCTTCTTTTGATATTAAACCATCTCTATTTGTATCGTATAAATCAAAAACAAATTTAGATAATTTATGAAAAGATTTTGCAGAATATATATCATATAAGCCAAAGGCAAATTCTTCTAAATTTAGATAATTATTTTTATCTTTATCTAATAATTTAAAAATATTTAAAGATATTGGATATGGTGTGTTTAAATAACAAATAAAAGTTTCAAAAGAAACCCCATTTTCTTCTTTTAAAGATAAATGCGATAAATCATGATATAATTCAATTAAATATTTTTTCAAATTTAATTCATGTTCTTCCTTTATGAAATATTTATAAAATAAAAGATTAAAATTAGTCGGATTATTTTTAGCTCTTGCATGAGATTTAATAAAAGTTAAATGTGATAATTTTTTCTTCTCTGGAGATAAATATGTAATTGTTGGATTCATTTTTATAATTTTAATTTTCAAATTTATAATATTCTCATATGATTATATATTTAATTAATAGATAAAATTTTATGAATGATAATGATAATGAATCGATAAAATATTGTGATAGTTTTTTAATAGTTGAAAAAGATATTCCTAAAAATCGGAATAAAAAAATTAAAAATAAAATAAATAATGCTTCAAAAGATGAAGAAACTGTAGAGTCTATATTTATTCCTTTTAATAAAACTATAAGAGAAATTCCATATAAAGAAGAATCAATTCATAGCATAAGAAGGAGTGAATCAATGGATAAAAGTTCCTCAATATTTATTGATAAAAAAAAAGATGAATTTTTTTTGGATAATTTGGGGCTAGATTTCGAAATTATGGAAAAAAATAAAATAGAAGGAATAAAGCCTTTTAAATCAAAATGTATATTATATGAAAAAAATATCAGCTTTGATGGTAATTTAATCGTGAATAAAAAATATGAAATTAATTTTATTGTAGATAAAAATAAAAATAAATTATTATACAATGATGAATATTATAAATTTAGTTTATTATATATTAAAGATATAATACCAAATACGAATTATTTTGGCCAAATAAATTATTTTATAGAAATAATATTAAAAGATAATCGCACATTTTTATTCAAATTTCCAATAACAACCTATGATTTTTTTATATCATCAATATCCAAATATACAAAACCCGAAAAAAACTCTGTTTTTTTCGAAAAAGCAATTTTATTCAAACAAAAGGAAAAAATTTCGGACTCAAAAGAATCAAAAAATTACTGGGATTTATATAATATTGAACAAGAATTTAAAAGACAAGGAATAGATTTCCAAAAAAGTAATAAATATTTTTTAATAGATAATTCTTCATTTAATATATGTGATACATATCCTAAAAAAATAGTGGTGCCAAATTTAAACACAAAAAATATTATTAAGGATATAAATATTTGTGCAGATTTTCGCACAAAAAAAAGATTACCAGTATTAACATATTGTTCTGATAATGGTACATGTATATGGCGTTGCAGTCAAGCAAAATCGGGGTTTAATACTAAAAATGATAAAGATATTTTATTACTGACAAAAATCGCTGATAATAAAAGATTAATAATATATGATTGTCGTCCAAAATTAAATGCGTGGGTGAATAAATTTAAAGGAGCCGGATATGAAAATATATATCATTATAATAAAATAAATATGGAGATTAAATTTTGTGATATACCGAATATACATGGAGTAAGATCATCTTTTGAACAAATATTAAATAATGTATCATATAATTCTGATATCAAGGATTATCATGATACTTGGTATGATATGATTATTCTGATATTAAAAAGTGGTTTTAATTTATATAAAAGTATTAAATATGATAAAGATACTGTTTTAATACATTGTTCCGACGGGTGGGATCGAACCTCACAATTAGCTTGTATTTCACAATTGTTATTAGATAAATATTATAGGACTTTAGATGGATTTATCATTTTAATAGAAAAAGATTGGATAAGTTTTGGACATCAATTTAGATATAGAAATGGATTTTATTCTGATAAAGATACTCCTTCTTATGTTTGCAAAGAAAATCAATTTAGTCCAGTTTTTATTCAATGGTTGGACTGTGTTTACCAAATAATGATTCAAAATTTAGATAAATTTGAATTTAATACTAATTTATTAATTTTTATTGCGAAAAATGTATATGAAGGTAAATATGGAAATTTTTTATTTAATAGTGAAAAAGAAAGATGTGAATTTAATGCTAAAAAAAAAATGCAAAGTATATGGAAATATGTTTTAGAAAATAAAAAAAAATTTTTGAATCCAATATATAATAAAAAAAATGAGGAAGAAATTGGGATAAATTATAAAAAAATAAAATTATGGGAGGAGTATTTTTACCGGTTTGAAAAAGGAGAAAATAATGAAATTTATATTGATCTAATATGTAATAAGTTCAAAGAATATAAAAAAAATATTAAAAAAAAACAAAAATTTCTGGAAGAAATGTATAAACTTATCGAAAAAAAAAATAAAAATTTAATAACACCAGAAATGAAAAGAGAAATAAAAATAAAAGAAAATATAAATAATAATAATATTAATGATGATAATAATAAAAATAATAAAATAGGCGATTATAGTTTTGTAATAATAAATAAATCCGGTTTAGAAGATATTAAGTAGCATTATATAATATAATAATTTATTATAATAATTAAATATTTTTTTAATATTCAATTTTAAGCATTGGCTTTATAAATTAAAATAGTTGGAATAAAATTGAATTCTTTATTATGTAAATTTAACACTTCTTTTAAATCAATATCTTTTACTTTTTGTTCATTGTTATAAAAATACCATTTTTTATCTATAGGTGATTCACAGAAATTAACATATTTTTTATCTTGTAAATTTATTGATAATATTCCTATTAAACTATATTTTTTAGGAGAATGAGATTCTTCTATAAAATTATTTAAATCAATTTTTTCTTCTAAATTTAATTTTATTTTTAATAAAAAATTTTTTTCACTAAAATCAATATCTCTATTTAATAAAAAAATTAAAATATTTGAACTCAAAAAAATTTTTGAATTTGTTGATATTTTTTTACTTCTTTACAATTTGGACAATAAATATTCATATATTTTTGGTGTTATAATTTTTTAAACAATCATATAATGATAATGATTTGTTGATATCATTATTATAAATTAAATTTAAAGATGATTTCAAATCGAGATTAAATGTAATATATATATTAAATTCAAAATTAAATTTTTTTCAAAAATTGCAATAATTTTCTTTTATTTCGAACCAATTCAAATTATTCGAAATTATTGAATTTTCATTTGCTCTAAAATTTTTAACACCATTTTTAATAACTAGCACTTTATCTTCAATATTAACATTGTCAATTTTTTTTCCTTTGTTAGCATTATTATTTAATTCAATATGTAATATACTATGTAATATTTAATTAAATATTTTATTTAATTTTTGATTTTGAAGATGATAGATTTATTAGAAGCTATGTTAAGACTATAGGGGACTTTAGATATATTTGTAAACTGGAACTTAATAATAAAAATTTTATCGTAAATTTTTGAAGATACATGCTCTCAAGAAATGTTTAGAACAATTAATCCTACTTATATTAAAAGTAATATTGATTGCATTATTATAGTTTTTGATATTACTGATAGAAATAGTTTCGATAATTATTAAAAATGAATAATTTTTCCTGATATTAAAAATATAGTTAATGCAGATTGTTTACTTGTTTTAGTTGGAAGTAAATTAAACCTTAAATTTGATAGAAAAGTTTCTAATTTAGTAGCTGAAAAATTAGCAAATGAAAATGATATGAAATATTTCGAAGTTATTACTAAATCGGGAGAAAATATGGAAAGACTATTTAATTATGCTCATTATATATTGAGTAAGAATTTATAAATTTAAAAATATTAGTTAATTTTTGAGCTTATATTATTATTAAATTGATTAATAATTAAAAAAATTGGTTATTATTATTTACATTAAATAATTCTATAAAAATATTAGATTAGTATTCATATTATTTATTTATTATGAACTTAATTAATTTCTTAGAAAATATTTTCTTGAGCGTGAATAATATTAATTATTTTATGAATATTTTTTAAAAGAACGAGAGCAATGATTTGACGATGCTATTGATGACTTTGATATTTGTTAATATAATGAAGATAATCTCTTCTGATAATAATAATGTTTTTCATTTGAATCAAAAGGCCATACCTTTTATAATTCTTTCAATAATATTTATATTTCATTTATCATCTTTATATTTCCCTTGAGCAATGACTGAAGGAGTTTTATGGTTATGGATATTTTTTTTCAAGGTCTATTTTATTCTTTTATCATAATTATACAATTAATGATTTATAAGATGAAAAATGATTATTGATTAAAATTTTGAATTTTGGCATAAATACCGTATTTGACAGAGTCATCCGTCACCATAATTTTAGGCATAATTAGGGTTATTTTGGCCACCGACGAATGACCATTTCTTGCCATTGTCGTCCGTCGCCATGCTAAAATTATTTAAATTTTAAAAATTTAGATATGAAGTATAAAGAATTTGGAATGAATTTTGAGGGGTGACGGATGACAATTTCCAAATTAATTAGGTAAATTTGAAAATTTTTTGGGGTGACGGATGACAATGTCCGACGGACGACTCTGTCAAATACAGTA
>JAJJLE010017657.1:0-11926 GCA_023897235.1 Entodinium longinucleatum | reverse complement strand
CCCAATCCCCAATCCCCAATCCCCAATCCCCAATCCCCAATCCCCATTGAAATTGAAAAAAAATTTCACTATTAAAAAAATTCAACAATAAATCAAAATAAAATTATAATTAAAAAATTTAAAAATTAATGTATGATAATGAAGCCGAACTGAATAATCCAATATCTCGAATATTTCATATAACAATAATCAATCCTTTGCCTCCAAAAATAGATATATCTCAAAAAATTTTGGAAAAAACGAGTTACGAGTTTAAAGAGCGTCTTAAATTTAATACAATAACTTCTATAAAAGATTTATATAAACCAAAATATGATTATAGTGAACAAAATCCTAAGAAAGGAATATTAGATATAAGATGGTTAGATGATATCTTTAATAAGCCGTGTTTAATATTATTATATTATCATATAAATAACAATGCGACAAATTTAGATTCAGAGCAACAAAATATATTTAATATAATACAAGATATTAAAAAAATATATAATAATATTTTTATTTATTTATTTATAATATATAAAGAGCAACATCCTGAAAGTCCTTATCAATTTGGAAATGATGATAGAAATAAAAAATTTAATTTAAGAAGTTTAATAGGAAAAGATTTTATTTTTGTTTTTCCTGATGAAGAAATTTGGAAATATTTTGAGTTTCAAAATTTTTGTTCAAATGTTGTGTTTTATTCGCAACAATATTATACTAGAATGAAAATGAGAATAAAAGAAAAAAAAGCAAAGGGTGGAAGAATAGAAGAAAAAATTGAAAATTGTATTAAATTGGGAATATTATCTATAATAAAGTCTAAAAAAAAAGAGCCTGAAATATCTAAGCATTTTGAAGAAGCTTATAATCTCATTTTAAGTAAAAATTTTGATATTAAAAATTATTTTTACGGAAATAAATCACCTCCTAATCACAAATTAAATTTCAGCGAAATAAGATCAATTGCAGATTTTATATTTTTTAAAACGTTGAAATTAACAAAAAAAACAAAGATAAATAAAGGTGAAAAAATGCGGAGTAAATCATTTTCTTTAATGACTAAAATAATGGGTAGTGAAACCGAGCATAAAATAGATAGATTCTTTTTGCACATTAAAAGATTTATAAACAATAATTTTTATGACATAAAAAATGAAGACTGTTTTGCTTTCATTGAATATTATTGGTTATTTCAGAGATATAATAAATTAGGTTTATTTATTAAAGAAAATTTGAAAGAATTAAGTACTAGTCAAGATAAAGTGCTTTTATTAGGAATAGTAAATCTTGAACGAATTTATAATTTAATAAAAATGATTAGATATTATCGAAAATATTTAATTAATCAAGATATTTCAATAATAAATCATAAAGGAAAAGAAATAAATATAACTATGGTAAAAACAAAAAAAAGCTTTTATTATGGTAAAGCTCCAATGTTGGTAATAAGAGATGCTAATAATCCTTTATCCAAAGAAGATTTACCTTTTAATGAAAATATTTATATCAAAAAATTTATTTATGACAAAAAATTGAGTTTAGATAATATGATGAATGATTTAAATAATAAATATATTCCCGAAGCTTTAGACTTTTATCAGAAATTTAATCCTAAAGACTTAAGAAATGAAAAAAATATCAAATATAATAAAGCTTGTGGCATTAATTTATATTTGCATATTTTATTAAATTTATCGTGTCTTGAAAATGATAAAGAAGATAATAATTTTTATGAGATGCCAAATATTAATATAAATATGGAACAAATCAACACTATTATACATAATTTTCATTATATGAAAAAATTTCCTATTTTGTATATTAAATTTTTGGATAAATATAATCAATGCTTAATTTATCAGAAAAATAGTGGCAAAAAATTTGATAATATACAAAAAACACAATTATATA
The DNA here is from genome assembly GCA_023897235.1 of Entodinium longinucleatum. Taxonomy (NCBI): domain Eukaryota; phylum Ciliophora; class Litostomatea; order Entodiniomorphida; family Ophryoscolecidae; genus Entodinium; species Entodinium longinucleatum. Next base: position 10,030 of record JAJJLE010017657.1, on the reverse strand, counting down.
CTAATTTGTTTATTTTAGGAAATTTAAGACATTTAGATGAAAAAGAAGAAGAAATATTTTTTGATTTATTAAACGATGAACAATTTTTGCCTTCCAATAAAAAAGAAGATGAAAAAATATATATTAATATAGATTATAACACTCAAACAAAAAAAGATAATAATAATTCATTCCTCTTTGATTATTCGGTAGAAGAAATAGAAAAATCACAAGAAAGAAAAATATTAGATTTAGTAGAATATAAATTAATATTTAAAACAAATTTTAAATCAGAAGCAAATATTTTAAAATTCAATTCATTTAAAATTATTTTCAAAAGTGAATCCAATCAAATATCTAATCAAAATCCTGATGATAAAAATAATAAATCAAAAATATCCAAAAATAAAATAGAATTAATTGAACATGAATTATCCAAGGAGGAATTGGATAATTATATATTAGGAAAAAATTCAAAAATAGAAATAATAAGGAAATTATTTATGAAAAATAGTATGAATAAAATTCAAATATATAAAATAATATTTAGTTTTACCAAAAAAGAAAATATTTTTTATCAAATGAATATTAAAAATGATTTATCTAAATTAATCTTCCTCGATAAATCAAATAAAAATATTTTAAGCATAAAATATCCTTCTAATAATAATATTGCTGGAATCAATCAATTATTTAAATTCGATTTTGAAGTCAATAAAGATATATCGAATGATATTTCAATAAAAGATTTTAAAATAAATTTAGACTCAATACCTAGTTTTTATACCAAAGAAATAAAAGAAAGTCCTAGTAATATGGTATTTGGAATACCTTTAAATAATAGTGTTAATAATTTAACTAATACAAGAAATATGAGCCTGAATATGAATAATTATATGGGCTTAAGCCAACAATTATTGAATCAGCAATTGGTTAATAATATGAATATGCAATTTTTATTACAAAATAATTTAAATAATAATATAAATAATGTAAATTTAAACAATAAAAATAATCGACCTCAACAAAATACAAAAAACCAATCAAATCCAATAGTAAATACCCAGAATTTTAATCTCAATAATTATCCATCCATGCTATTTCCAAATCCATTACAAATTAATCCTAATATGACTATGCCAAATTTACAAAATATTCAACAATTGCCAACTCCGAATAAAAGCATGAATTCTTTAACTCCTTTCATGGTAACAAAAACAGAACAGGTTGAACTACCCCCTCCTGAATTTTATTTTTTTGATGAAAATGAAAAAAAAATTATAAAAAAGGAAAAAAACATGGAAAAAAATTTGGAAAATTTGGAAGAAATGATAGAAAATAATAAAAATAAATTTTCAATTTTGATAAAATTTATTCAAAAAGGATTTTATAATATTAAATTTTTAGTTACTTATTCATTAAAAAGAAAAGATATTTCAGATATTTATGAAATAAGTCAAGAAAAAATTTTAAAATTCGAAGTAATAGAACCATTTAATTGCACTTATGAAATAAATAGTGCAAATTTTTTCTCTGTTTCAAAAGAAAACGCACAGAAAGAGAATATTAAAATAAATAAATATTTAATAGATGAAAAAATTTGTTTTAATTTCATATTAAAGAATAAATTACAAGAAAATATAGAAATAAAAAATATAGAGATTGAATTAGATAATGATAAATTAAACGGAAAAAATAAAAATCTGGAAATAAATTCAAATTTATTAGAAGTGATAAATATGCCAGAATTAGCTGCAGATATAAAAAAAGATATTTTAACCATTTTAAGCAGAGGAGAATATTGTATTCCATTTGAAACAAAATTTTTAGAGGAATTCAAAGGAAAAATTGGAAAAATAAAAATTAAATGGATAACGCCTTTATTAAAAGAATATGAACAAAATTTGGAAAATAAAGATAATAATATAATTTTATTAAATGAAAATTGTTTCGATTTTCCTTATATTATTATAAATAAATTAGAACTTGATTATAAATATGAAATTGAAATGAATGAAAAAAAAGAAATATTACTTAATATAAAAGTGGAAAATCATACCAAAAAGAATAAAAAAATTATTTTTTTTATTGAAAATGGAAATGAAATTAATTGCATGATTTCTGGAAAAATTCGCCAAAGTAAAAATATAAGAGCAGAAGAAGCAATTAATTTTATGTATAAATTAATACCTTTACAATTTGGTGAACTAAAATTACCTAGTCTTAAAATATGGGAAATAAGTTCCATAAGCGGTAAGGATAAAAAAATATGTAGTCATTATTATTTTCCTCAAAAAATTAAAGTTATATAGGTATTTAATCGTTATATATATTTAATATTATATTTTAAAAATTTTAAAATTTTTCAAATATATTTTTTTATCTGAAAAGAAAAATTATAATTATATATTTGATAATAATAAAATAATTTTTACAATAAATATATCATATTTAAATATTAAAAAAAATTAAAAAATGAACGCTATAAATTTTTTATAAATGTCTTTATTTATTGAATTTAAACTTTTTTGTATTTTTAATCCCTCCCTTATTATAAACATGTGAATTTTTCGTATTTAAATTTTTTTGAACATTTATTCTATTATTATTAGAAATATTACTCGTTCCTAAAATGCTACTTTTAGTAATATTAATATTATTAATTCCACTTTGTGTATTAAAATTATTAAAATTGTATCGATTATTAATACTATTATTAGCATGTTTTTTAACAATAATGACACTTTTTTTATTTAAAATATTATTATTACTATTATTTCCAAATAATTTATTTCCTTCAAAATTAAATCCGCCATTTTCTTTTTTTTTATCAGTATTAATAACTCTATTTTTATTCATATTAGTACTAGAAGATCTCATATTAGTACTTTTACTCAATTCATTATTATTTAAATTATTCCCTTCTAGGTCTTCATTTCCTTTGTATCCAATGGATTCCAAAGTATTTACTATCCAATTATAGATATATTTATCTTTGAATTGATTATTAGAAATAGATTTATTATAATCTTTTATTATATCACCTTTTTTTATTTTGACGACATCAATCACAAAATTTTTAATAAAATGAATTATCATTATACTGCTTTGAGAATTTGTTTCTTTCCCGTTCATTAATTTATCGAAATTATAAGTTAATAAATGCATTTGCAATAAAATTTTATCTAACTGAATTTTATTAATAATTTCGTTAATATTTTGTGTCGCTTTAATTAAGCATTTCATCGCTAAATTACATAAAAGATTTAAATTTTTATTATTTTGATTTTGTTTCACTATTTCTAATAAAGCTAATATAACACTTGTCGTATCACAATTTTCTAAAACTCTAAGCATAGCACTGTTTAAAGATTTAAATATTATATTTCCTTCATGATTTGTGCCTATTTTATCAAGACCATTGATTAATAAATAATTTAATAATTCGAAACATAAATCATATAAAACTTTATAACTAATGTGAATAATAAGCTCTTTGTTAGAAGTTATTTTGCATAATATCGTTGCTAAATATTTAGCGAATTTCAGAGGTATAATTTTATTATTTAAATTATCTATATTATCGAATAATTCGTGAGTTATTTGAATTATTATTTTAATTATTGTGTCAATATTTGGAATTAAAATATATTTATTTTGTTGATATTTTGTACATAATATTTCATGCATTATTATAATAGTACCCATTTTTTCGGATTCATCTTCGGAAAATAAATTATTCATTATTTCTAATAAATCTTTTTCGGTAAAGGTATTATTTTCTTTTGAAACATTTTTATTTATATCGTTATATAAAGATATTGAAATATCATCATTATTATTGTTATTATTACTATTTCCATTGCTTTCATTTTGATTTATACTATTATTGCCATTACTGTTGTTATCTATATTATTATCCATATTATCGTCATAACAATTATTCATAACATTATTATTGATATAATTTTTATTATTGTTTGTTTTTTTGTTATTATTATTTTTCATTTTAGATTTTTGCAATTCTTTTTGATTTTGATTTAATTTATTATTAAAAACTTTTAATTTTTTGTTGGCATTATTTTTAGTCTTTTTTTGTTTAACTATTATTTTTTTAGGCAAAATAAATTTATCTTTTTCTTTCTCTTTATTTATTTTTATTTCTGTATCATCTTTGTCTTCAAATAAAGCATTATTTTTTTTGATTTTTTTAATTTTTTGAATTTTTGAAATTATTTCTGTGTTTTTATGGGGAAAAATCAGAATTATCTCTGTGAGGATTTATATTTATATTTTGATATCTGTCTTCACTTAAATAAAATTTATTTAAATTATTTTCATTGTTATCGTTATTTTCATTGCTTCCTGGTTCTTCTTTTTGTTTAAAATCGCTATTAAAATAATAATTATTTTTCTTTTTATTAAAATCATTATTTTCATTAATATTCATAATCTCATTTTCGTTATCATTATCTTCACTATTATTTTCTTCATTATCATATTCTTCCTCATCATTATTTTTATAATTTTCATTATTACTAATATCATCTTTTTCATCATTATTATTACTATCATTATCACTTTCATTATTCTCTTCATCTTCTTCATAATTATCATTATTAATATTTTGTTCTTTATTTAATTCATCTTTGATATTTTCTTGTAAAATATTAAATATTTTAATGCACTTAGCTTTTGTCATATTATCATTTAAATTCAAATATTTACTTAATAGAGCGATATAATTTTTCGATGTCATATTAATTTTTTTTTGGATATGGAATTCTAAAGCCATATCTAATACTTTTGATTTAACTTTATTATTTTTATTTAAAGAGTAATTTAATACAGAGAAAAATACATTATTTAAATCTACTATATCTTTATATAATTTTATTAAATTAATAACACTGTCTTTTATTTGATTATTATTAATATTTAGTTTATCTATGAGCAAACAGAATATTATATTAGATTCTGTTTCATTTAATTGATATTCGTTTTCGACTATTATTATATATAATGAATCCAAAAAAGATATAAAATGTTTTATTAAAGAAGGGTTATAATTATTATTTATTTTTAATGAAATTATTTTTAATATTATATCAAGATTTTCAAAAATTATGTCCAGATTTTCTTTTAAATCTATAAAGCTCTTTAATATTTTAAAAAAATCTATTTCTTTATTTAAATCATTTTCAAATAATTTGTTATTTATTTCTTCTGAAAAAATAATTTTAGAAAATTCTTTTAATTTAATGATATCATCTTTAGTTATAGTTTCTATAGAAAATTTAAATTTTTTATCTTGTTCTAATCTTTTGCTTTTATTGATATGAATTTTTATATTATTATTATTATTTAAATTAAAAATATTGTTAGTAATTTTATTATTTTTATTCAAAGTTATTTTTCTATTAATTTTTAATTTTTTTTTAATACTATTATTAATATTTTTATGACTTCTTAAAACAGTACTGTTTGAGGCTAATGTTCCTCCATTATTATCAGAATTTATATTCATATTTTTATCTAGGTATTTAGAATTAGGCTTTTTAGACTTTTCTTTTTCTGCTGTTTTCATTATATTTCTTTTTCTTTTAATATTGCTAGAATTCAAAGCTTTTTTTTTCTCTTTGATATTATTGGTATTAATTTCTGTTTCTTCCTCTCCACTCATATAGTCATTATTTAAATTCAATTTTTCATCATTATTTAATATAAAATTAGATAAATTATTATTATTACTTTTATCGAAATTTCCACTTTTCTTCGCTTTTAAAGAATTTCTTATTTTTTCTTTTATATTAAAAGCTTTATTAAGAGGTGAATCAAGACGTTCACTATTCTTCTTAGATAATATATTATTATTGCTACCTATTTCATTTATAGGATTATTATTTATATAATTATCATTGTTATTTAAATTGATTATTTCATTAGTTATATTATTATTTATAAATATTTTTTCTTTTATATTATCCAATATCTGTTTTAAATCTTTTTCAATAGCAGGCTTCAAATCTTTTATTTTTTTATAATAAATATCTATATCAATAAAATCTAAAGACAATAATATAATATCTTCTGCTTCATTTCTAACATTATTTGATCTATCTTGTAAACATAATAATAAACTATCAATAAGTTCTTTATAAATATTTTCTCCTAAAATTTTAGAAAAATTTTGATTATATTTTTTGATAAATTTCATTATTTCAATTCTGCTTTCAACATTATCATTTTTTAAAAACTGGGGAAAATGGATCACTAAACTATCTATACCTACATTATTAACCCAAGAATCAAAACATAATTGACACTCATTTCTTATTGCTTGATTTTTATCTGATAAATTTGGTATTAAACTTAAAGCAATCATTTTAGTCCAAGGTTTAAAATCTTTTTTAAGTGATATGATAAATTTTGTAAGTAATGATATCAACATTTTTACATAATTTTTATTACCATCAGATAATTTACTTTTTATTAAATTAAAAATATCATTTAATCCCGTAGGAAGTATTTTAAAATTTGCTTCTGATAAAATATTTTCTATATTTTCAAAAGCTTCTTTTTTTTCATTCCATTTTCCTTCAGATAAATCCTTTATTTGAGTGTTTAGTTTTTTAGAAATATCAACCGGTCCTGTATTTGTGGGGGGGGTGGTGGAGCATGGTTCTGCCACCCCATTTTTATTCAAATTTTTTTCATTTATTGAATTAGTTTTTAATATTTTTTTTAATTTGTTTTTGTTTTTAGAGCTGATTTCTTTTTTTGGAATAATAGTAACTTTTTCTAATTCGGCTTCAATAATTTTTAAAGTTGATTCTTTTATATCTTTTATCATTGGCTTTAAATTTTCTCCCATATATTTATATAAAATACAAATTAAATTAGTTGCGGAGGTTCTCACTTGCGGATTTGTATTTCCAGCCATAAATTTACAAAAATTAATGATTTCATTTATGGGTAAATTATTTATATCATTATCTTCTATTAATTTACTGAAAAAAGTGGAATATTCGCATAAAATTTTAGGATTATTTTTTTTAGTAATTTTTGATATTAAATTTGATATTATGGAACAAGAATCTATAATAGATTCTTCTATAGCAGTGTTAATTAATTCTATGAAATTTTCTTTTAATTTAATATCAGAGATTTTTTCATAATAAGTATTTATTAATAAAAGAAAATTATCTTTTGATAAATTTCTTTTTTTTAAAAGGGATATAAATATATTAAATGCTTCTCTTATAATATTAAAATTAGTTTCTTTGAAATTTTTCATTTTTGATTTTATATATTCAAATAAATCATTGGAATTAATCTCTAACTCTTTTTCATTTATCATTGAATTTATTTGTTCTAAGGCATGCTTTTTATTTTCCCATTTTTGACTAGAAATTAAATCTATAATTTCATTGCCTAATATATTTTTAATTTCAATAAATTTAGGGTCATCTTCTTCTTTTCCTTTTTTTTTATTTGATTTTTCTTTTAAATTATTTTCAGTTTTTTCTTTACTTATTTGATCTTGGTGCTCTTGTTCTTGCTCCAAAGCTGAATCTATTTTTTTATTAAATTCATCCATAGACAATTTTTTAGGAATTTGAATTGGCTCATCCTCTATATTTATTTCTTCAATTAATTGATTTTGATTTTTGTTCACCATAATAGGGACTTCATCAATATCATCGATAAGATTGTTATTATTAATATTATTATTTTCATTCTCTTTTTCTTCTTTAAACTCTTCGATTATATCTTTATCTTCTCCTTGCTCTTGATTTTTAGGCTCTTCTAATTTGAATTCTCTTTGAATATCTTTTTTATCTCCAGTATACTCTTTTTGATTTATATCAACATCATTTTTTAGTAATTCTTCTTTTACAAAATCTATCTTATTATTTTTTTGTTCTTGGTTCATTATTTCATTATTTTCTATTATATTATTGTTATCTTCATCTTTATCATTTTTATTATTTATATCATTTTCTTTACTATTTAAATTTGCTTTATTAACAATGATTTTTTCATTATTTTCATTATTGATATTTTCCAAATTATTTTTATCCTCTAATTCTTCTTTTTCTTTATTATTTCTAGCTTTTGCCAAAACCCCTAATTTCCTACTTCTTGTAATTCTTGTTTTTATTCCTTTTTTATTTTTATTTTCTTTCTTATTAACTTTATTTTCTTTTATATCACCAATTTGTTCATTATTTTCTGGCATTATATCATTTTTGTTCCCACTTTTTGATTCTTCTATTTTATTACTATTATCATCTTTTGATATTTTTTTATCTGAATTTGATTTTACTCTTTTAATATGGGCTATAATTCTTTTTGGCTTTTCTTTTTTATCAATAGCTTCAGAATCTAAACTTAAAATACTTTCTAAATTTTCGTTAATATTAATATCTTCTTTTGATTCTTTTTGTGATAATGAAATAGGCTCATTATGCTCATTATTTTCATCATTATTATATATTTTTATATTATTATTATCATTAATATATTTATCCTCTTTTTCTGATATTAAATTTTTTTCATCAAAAATAATTTCATTATTTATATTTAAATCTTTATCTTCATTTTGTTGAGGATTATCTTCATTTATTATTTCAATTTTTTTTTCAATATTCTTATTTTCTTCAATGTAATTGTTAAATATTTCATTATCTTTATCTTTATTTTTATCATTATTATTTTCATTTATTTTTTCATCTATAATATTATTATTAATATTATCTTTTTTATTTAAATCATTATTAATATTATTATTTTTATTTTTATTCATATTTTCATTTCTGACAGCTTTAGATATTTTTTTAATAAACGAACTAAAAGCTAATTTGCTATCTTGTTGACTCAAAGGGGCATTAGGTATTTTAAATCCTTCTTCTTCTTTATCATTATCATTATTTTCTTCCTTTTCTTTATCTTCTTCGTCTTTTATTTTTTGTCTTTGATTTAATATTTCAACGATATTTTCTGCAATTTCTTTTAAATTTTCATTATCTATATTTTTACTTGCATTAACTACAATATCATAAATATTTTTTGGAATATCATCTTTAACTATTTTTTCATTTTGGTTTATTTCTTGAAATAAAAATTTTAAAATATTAATTTTATAATCTTCGTCTTCTTCTATGCATATATTTTCTATTAAAGGAAAATAATCATTAAAAAGCAATATATTATTTGTTATTGATAAAGAAAAAATACTATATAACTTTTCATTTATTTTTGAATTTTGTAAATAAAATTTATCGAATAATTTTGGTAAAGCTTTTCTAAAAAAATTTCTAAAATCAGTGATTATAATTTCATTGTTACTAGAAGGAATTAATTCAAGAAAGATTTTAATTAAATTTATTTGAGATATAACAAAATTATTATTATTTTCTATTAAATTATTTAGAATTATATTATATAATAATTTCAAATTTTCTGTTTCTTTTAACGTTTGAAAATAAGTTGTATTTTCTTGTAAATATTCTATCAATTTCATTATTTTTGCTTTTTTTTCTGGAAGTTTTTGATTAGTTTCAAATGGGGAAAAAAAATCCGAATTTAAAATATCATTTTCTGAATTGATATCGCTATTAATCATATTTTGATTATTAGTTAAATTTGTTTCGTTTTCTTCTGACATTTTACTTTTTTATTTTTTTTTGTTAGCTTATAATATGATTAATATGAATAATAATTTATTTAAATGTTTTTTATTTTATGAATTATGATGTAATTATAATTCATTAGGTATAAATAAATTAAAATAAATAATTTTAACTGAAATAACAATATTTATTTTTAAATAAAAAAGAAATAATATATCCTTATAATAAACTCCTTTTAATTTTATTTAAACAAATATCTTTATATATCGATGAAATCGCACGATTAAATAAACAAATAAATGATTTATAATATTATTTTTTATAATAGATCATTCAATAAATTCCTATATCCAACTGTTTTAGGTATTATTTTATTAACGCAAATTTTATTCCAAGAACTATTTTCATTTATATTT